>CAEGAE010010581.1:0-49569 GCA_903067095.1 Girardinus metallicus
ATTTCTAAAAAAAAAAAAACCCTGTTCTGCTTTGTTTTGTCTCGCAGACCATAAAAAAATAAAATATATATACATGTATATAAGAAACTCTGTTTCAGAACGGTCTTGTGCGGCAGTAACAGTGCAGTTAAGTGTTGTAGATCCTGATGTTGTTTGACGCCGTCCAGCCCGGTGTGTCGCGCCCGCGTGAGATTGTGTGATAAGGGGGAAGAGGAGAACACAGTGCATTGTCTTGTGCAGTCAAAGGCACGGAGTGTGCTCTCATCCATAAACCATCAAACTGTCTCCAGACGCGGCTGCAATCGTCCTCCATCAAAACACTTTGTCTGGCATACCAAAATAAGAGCCAGCATCGAGCTGAATACCAAATCAGCCCATTAGAGCGGCGGAACACTCGCTCCTTAGCAACCAGCGGGATCTGAGGCTGCTATACTGAAATACACAGTGACAAAGAAATGAGATCCACATCTATCTCTCTCTTTTTCACCCCCCCCCACCCCCCCCAACTCCCCATCTCTTCCCTCCTTCTAGTATTACGGGGTTGACACGTCGGATGGGGAGAGTTTATGCAAAAAATTCAAATGCGGTTAAAGGTGCTGCTGTTATAGATGTCGGTGCGAATTGAAAATCAAAGCATGCTGTGAAGGTCTGAGAGTGATGCAAAACAATGTGTGTGTTCAGGGCTGAGCAGAACGGGGGGGAAAAAAAACCCCAGGAAGACTCAGGTGAAGTTTAAAGGAGCAGATTCTCTCTCATCTGTCAGCGGCGTGCCGTTCCTGAACAATCCTCAGAGAGCAGGCAGAGAGGACAGGGGACTCTGCCTTGTCTCTAACATATATTCAAACTGAGCTTTGTGTGTGTGTGTGTTTTTTTTTAGTTTCAATTTTAGTCTCTGATCCCTCCTCTGTCTCTCTGCACCCCCCAACCCCCCTCACTTCTCCCTCCCCATCCTCTTTCTCTATTTTGGATAAAGTAGCTGGGAGAGCAGTCAGGTCTGATTAAGTCTGCATTTGGGTACAGTGTGTTCCTGGACACACATCTGCGAGCGAGCCATCACACACGCTTCGGAAAACGCTGGCAGAACACCCAGGCCTGCCGGCAGCTCATGATGTCATCACTCAGAAGGGGCAGAGCTGGCGAGCCGCCATTCTCTCTCAAAAAAAAAAAAGAAAAGAAAAAGGAAAACAGGAACGATTCAAATGGAGAGGAGAGGGCCGACGACCTCGGCGTGGAAAAGAGAACGTGATCCAAGCGTCGGGAGCGGCGCTGACTGCTGCGGGAGGAACGGGGGGTGGGGGGGTTGGGTGGAGGAGGGGGTGAACAGGTGCATCTGAAAGGCCGCAACCACTGTATGGAGAGCGTCGATGTGCAGAGGCTGAGAGTGTGTGAGAGTTACTAAATACCTGCATGAGACAGCATGTGCATCCTGAGCCGCATGCTGTCCTGGAAGTGTTTGCCACAGTATTCACAGCTGTTGCCCTTCTCCTCATTATGAAGCCTCCTGTGAAAAGAACGACACACCGATGTGAGAGCGCTAATGGAGGAGAAGAATGCAGCGAGAACACACTTGTAATAATTTTTCATTTATTTCACCGACGGCACTCATTGATCAGCAGGAAAAGAAAGCGGCTGACTGCGGTTTACCTGCCTCCTTCCCCGCACTACGATAGAGACTGTTAGCATTATGACGGCATAACCGGGTTTAGAGCGGTTACTCGTTGATGAACGGCTTTTTACAGGTGAAAATGACATGGAAACAAGCAAACAAACTTGTCCAGGATGGTGAAAGTTACTGACACTTTCATTTGACAAGTACAAATTTGAGGAATTCCAGATGAAATCCAGTCATAAATATTTTAGTCCAGCAGAAAGTTGGAAAATGTCAGCGAGATTGTGAGAAAGTTGTTTCAAATGACAGAAAAAAAACAAAACGTCTGTCACTGCACTGCAAAACAGAACATAAATATAAAGTAAAAAAGTGGAAAAAAAATCCACTGTGTTAATACATATTTTCCCCTGTACTTGTGCTAAACTTAGTTTTGAATTGTTAGACTTAGAACTTTGGCAAAGTGTTTTCCCCTTGTGTTTTTCACATTTGTGTGGTTTTACACAAACTTTCTTAAAGTATTTCCATCTTCAAGCATTCAGCTCTCAGTATATTGGTTGTTACTCTGCATTATCTTTGTGGCATCCAATGGCATTCTCTGTCCTCTAGGTTGGTGGGGTTGGGGGAAGGACAAGAAGAAGGAGGGGTAAAACGAAAAATGATTAGTAAAAAAAAAATAAAATGCACTTTGAACTTTAGCAATCATGGCGTAGAAAGTACAACGGAGCCATGGAAACGCTATTTTAAACTACAGTTGGCAAGCTAGCCTGCATTTCTGTGAAGCGGCCAACAGCAGGCTAGTTACCCAAGTAGATAGACTGAATAATTAACCAGCTGATGATTTTTGATAAACTTGCAGTGTTGCTTTAAAAAGTGTGCTAACTTTTTCTTTTCATTTTAGCTGAATTATGGTGATTAATAATCATAAGTTCAAATGTCAGGTTTCATTTAATTGTGTTTTTTTTTTGAGGATTTTGCATGTAATTCCCCTTTTCCAGGTGATTCTAAACCTATTGGAACAGCTGAAGTTTGTCATAAACGACAGACTGTGATCACACCAAATGAGCGATCTAACCTTTTCCTCACGGTAAAGTCGGGACGGCCAGTTACTGGCATCAGAGGAAACGGAGACGTTTTCATCATACTTTTCCTACCGCTTAAAGTCCTTTTTAATGAGAAACCAAAGAAAGTGCTGGACTGACTGGAATTTTCTCGGGCTAAATAGAAAACGAGCAATTCTGTACTGCCCCTCCCCCACCTTTTGCTTGTCACAGCCAGCTAGCCGCAAGAGGGCTCTAAAGTTATTTGCTCACTTACAAAATAAGCAAATCGTTTTTATTTGTGTTTTTATGATATGAAATATTTCAACAGAGTAACGGTGTGGAAACTGAAGGAATACTAAGCATCACTCTCATTAAGGAAGCTGTCAAAACTGCAGTTACTTACAGACTAGCTAAAGTCAGTTCGTTATACAGGTAAATGGTAAGTAGAATGGTAGGAAACTGCTTTAAAAAATGCTTTATTTTTGCAACAGTCGGATTCAAATAAAGTTTTTCAATTACAGTGCACTAATCAATAGTGTTGCCTTTAGTTGAGGTTATTATACTGAACTGGACCACGTCTATTCTGCACCTTTTCTTTAGGGCCTCTGGACTTGGAAGCATCATTGTTCTTTAAAAAAACAAAAAAAAAAACAGGAGTGTTTTAATTCCTGTAAGAATCCAAGGCTATATGCAGCATCATTAGTCTGAGAGGCCCTTGGAGTTGTGAATCAACGCATGAATGCTAAAAGCACACAGACAATAGGATATCTGGCTAATTTCAGCGTGCAGACAAACGCGTGCCTCCACCCGCCAGCACTTCAAGACAGCAGCCACGCACACAAACACACCGGGAGCACGCACACAAAGTCACATCCCAGCTGAATAAGCTCTCTCTCACACACACACACACACGCACATAAACACACACACAAGCTTTTCCTGTGTTTGCAATGAAAAGATGATTCGCCGAAGCTCCGCCGGCAGCAAAACCTATCATATCATATCACACACAACCCAAGCATGCAAGGCATCTGTACTGTTATCCTTATATCACCCCCCTACAGCAGAGCACGTGGCCTGAAAAAGGGTCTGCGCTCAGGCACACGCGCAGCGCTCACGATGAATGAAACCTGAGATGTTGCTTAACGCACATTAACAACATCAGGAGAACAAAACAGGAACTCCGCCGTACAGATTAGGTTTTATTTTGGCTGTGGAGAGTCAGTCTAACACTACTTACAGAGCACTTTTTTATGCTAAAGTGTAACATGTGGAGGTTTATTAATAGAAGGACGAACTTAGAAAAACCACACACACACTAGAACTTGTCAAAATAAGTTAAATTATAAATAATTAGAGGCTGAGGTAATGAGGAAATAAAATTTAGCGGTGTTTAAAGCTGAAGTTCTCGAGTTTAACTTATTTCAGTATTTATTCCTTGTGTTTTAAATAGTAACGATGTACATTCATAGAAAAATCTGATTAAAGAATACGAGCAGCTACAATTAAATCGAATGCAATATCGAAAGTAGTGAATAGGTACGTTTTTAGTTTGCTTTTAAAAACAGCAATACTCAGATGGCCTTCGGGCTTCTCATTAAAGGGTTTGCAAAATAAGAACCAAACTGAATCGATTTGACAATGATCTTTTACTTAAAAACTAATAAAGGCAACCTTAGATCATTCTTAAAATACCCAAAGCTAGCAAATGTGGAGACTTTAAAAGTAGAGTGAAGTTTGGCTCTTGTTTCTGCAGGAGCTGAGTGGAGGAGACATAACGGAGCTTTGCTTTTCTACGACCGACCAGAGAAACGATTGTCGATCCCATTAAGTATAAATGCATGTTCTGTTGTCCTTCCACTGGCGTAAGTAAGAGACAAACTCAAGCGATGTTATTCAGATGACAAAATGTATTCTTTACTACATTGTTGTTTGTATGTTCTTCATTTCACAAACAACAACGTTTGTGAACATGAAGTTTAACTCAAACATGACGCTGAGGTGTATAATTTGGTCTGAATGACTCATTGACAGGCTTCAAAGTTGTCTTGCAAGTCTCTTAAAATGTATGTTGATTACTAAAACTTCACCTTTGTCCTGACTGAGCTGGGAAATTGTCCACCATTCATGACTTAATTATAACTTACATACTTTATAATGGGGCATTAATCTACCTTGGGTCCTCAGGAGGCATGTAAACACAGAGCGGTGTTTTATCGGACCTCGTTGGTTCGGTCGTTTCTTTCTGAACTTTTTCAAATCATGAAGTATCTGAAACAGTTTTGATGAGATGATTCAAACTCAGCCTACAGGTACTCCATAGTTCATGTTTGCACAATTATGCAACGTTCCTGTCGCATTGCTGAGATTAAATAGTCTGTGCTTTTTATATTGTAATTAATTTGCCCCGTTACACTTCTATTACTACAATAATGAAGCATTTCTAAGTTTCTAAGCAATTAACTCACGTTTCAACCATTTAAAATTGAAGCTATTTTGCAATTCTTTTTCTACCAACGGGCTCAGATTTTAGAAAGGCGCAGAAGCCCAGACGCCGATATATGGGACACCCCCCAAATTTTTTTATTTGTTTTTAGCAAATGCTATTTTGCAACCATTATCCTGAATATAAAACTCACAAGCTCATACCAGAGGAGTTTCAGTAATAGTTTGCAATGTTTATGAATATAAACAATTATCAAGTATTTTAAAATAATAGACTTCTTTGCAAACAACATGGAGTTACTGGCCAGGGGACGTATTGAACCAATCATGCATCAATTCATACCCGTTGATATATATATATATATATATATAGGACTATCTACTAATGTACTTCAATTATCATTAGTAAAATATTTCTTCTGTAGTGGATAGGGCACCAAAACTGACTCCAGCCCAGGGGCTCAAATCCTTGTAAGTCCGGCCCTGTAGCACATATTCCTGGTTTGTTTTGGTGACATATTTAGGAGTTTGTTTACATGTCTTTACTTCCAACCAGACCATTTGAATTTATTTAGCTCCTCAGTCTAAAACTGTGCCAGGAGATTCGAAGACGACAGCAGCAAATGTCAGTCTGCAGATCAGGTGAATGCTCAGTGACCTGGTTACAGACTTACAGCAACTTCATTACATCCTCGAGCAGCGCCACCAACGCAGCCCCTTCAAACCTGCGGACAACAGTCTGTCTCCATGAGTAAGGAACGCTCATCGCTAAATATCCCACAGGATGCTTTCTACCCCCCTCACTCCCATGTTTTGGTGGCGCTTTTTGGAGTGGCACGCAGCTGAGATGTCAGCCGCAGGGGTGAGCAGGGGAAGGCTGTGATCCTAATCGTAGGTTAGCAGCATATTAAGGGCTCGTCGTGTTGCTAATGATTAATGATGACTCAAACACTGCCCATCTCGCACAATTAGAAGCATCTGCAATCAAGCTAATGAGTTTTTCATGGAAATAGTTGGTGGGGTTTTTACGTAGAGTGACAAAACACGAGCTGACAGGCTCATAAATAAAGCAAAAATAATAAAAAAAAAATAAAAAACAACAACAAGGGAGCGAGTCGGGAAACAGAAGTTATCCATCATGCTGCCGAGGCGTCCAGCCTGGTCCCCGCTGAGAGGCTTCTCTCCGTTGATGTGAAGGAATGCATATCAAATAGCCTGGGAGACGGTCTGTTGTGCGAGGCACACGTCTGCGCAGATAATCAAAGGGAATTTAAAAAACGGGGCTTTGTAAATAACGGCGTTATGTGACACGGAGGCCTCTTTACATCAATCCCCTCCTTTCCCTCACAAAGACCCGATTCAAAAGATCCACTGTCAAAACATGAGCGCAGGTGTCCCTCTGAATAAATTACCATGTTTACTGTTGCTTCTTCCAGCTTCTGGATCATAGTATTTAAACATCAGAGAGAAAAAGGATGACCTGTGATTAGAACAAAGTCTTTCTCATCTCATTTTTTTTAATAAAGTACATGAACACAATGACTGGCGTATCTCTAAATTACCCTCAACTTCCTTGATGATGATTCATATTTGAATTCCCACACTTGTAATTTATACTTATTGGTTGTTTAACTTGTGTCTGGGCCTTTTGGGCATCAGGAGGATGTCAAAGTTGGATGTTTGTGCACTTACCTGTGCTGCTCCACAGCCTGTCTGCTGTGCAGCTGGAGGCCACATTCACCACAGCACTGCTGGCCTTGAGTCTGGCCCTCGTGCCTCATTCCTGCTGCAAACTGGCCCAGCCTGCTCAGCAGCTCTCTGTGCAGTAGGCCGTGGTGCAGCAGGCCGCCGTAGGCCCTTGGATCCAGCGGAACGCCCAGAGACGGCGCCACTGAAACGGACACCGGCAGCCCCTCTCCCGTGTGGTTGGAGGCCATGGAATAAATGGAGGCCAGGTGTTTGTCCGCGATCCCGGGGAAACCGTCAAGAGCGTTTGTCGCTACTTGTCCCCCGTCTTCGGAGCCCGTGTTCAGCTCTCGGGCGCTGGTTATCACGCTGCCTCTGAGGGGAGTCCCCGGGCCCTCGTCTCTCGGCTGCTCGGACGTGCCAGTCGCCTCCCCTGCGCCGGATGACTTGCCCTCACAAGTTTTGTTGTCATCCACCTGCATACGCTCTGATTTGATACTTTTGGCAGGATCCAGGGGTGAGTTGTCGCAAACCTGCTGGGAGCTTTCCATGTCGACCTCAGCGTCTAGTTTGGGACTCCGTTGAGGAGCTGCATCACACTCCGGACCCGGCGACGTTCTCTCCGTCATGTGGTACAGAGCCAGGTGGTGGAGGGCAGTGGGACTGCCGCACTTTGTTCCGTCCTGTAAGGAATGCTTCTTGGACATCAACATATGCCTCCAGTGCCTGGCCCGACCGTGATCGCCATGGTCTCCAGAGCTGTGATTCCTCAACGCCACCTCTTCGGTTTCCTCCGCTTGGATAGTCTCGAGCACCTTCAGGCACTGCTCTTCCAGGTACTCTATCTCCAAGATCTCAGCGGCGTATAGTAGGTCGTCCAGGTCCTCGGCCGTGGCCTGGAGGGAGGCGGTGTAGGCGTACTCGAGGATCTGCTGAAAGGTCTTAGGAGAAAGGAAGTCTAGGGCGTAGCGCAGGCTGCTCCGGTGGAAAAGGATCTCAAACATCTTGCTGGTGCAGGCCAGGACGGTACGGTGCGCCGGAAACTCCTGGCCGTCCACAGTGATGATCACGTCACACAAAGTGCCGGTCAGGCGCATCTGATTGGCCCGCTGCAGGAGCGTGCTGGAGTGAGTGGGGTTGTTGAGCTGGAGAACACCCATCTTTATCAGAGCAGTGTCCACTCGGGCCTTCGCTGGACCCACGCATGAGGTGTGGCTGTCCTGCCTTCTTCTCTCACCTTCAGTCTGTTGTAGCTCTGTGGTTTTGGTGGAGGAGGGAAGACAGAGAATCAATTCTGCCTGATTTACAAACAGAAGCAGCCCAAAGTATTCTCTTTTAATTTATTGTTGAATAGTCCAATGTCCAATGTCTTAGCATAGTAGCTGTTTTTATACTTGACATTTTTACCCAACACAATTACCTGAACAACAGAATCAAGGAAAAACTGAAAATACACATGGACTGCGCAATATTAGAATGACTTGTGATGGTAATTTAAATTTTTTAAATTGTGAAATCAGGAAATGCATGTTTTCCTCTCTTCTCTCATTTCAACCATTCCACCTGTCTCTATGACCTTAAGCATCTGATCTCTATCATGTGAGTTGTGACTAGCTACTGCTGTGAGACGCCACCTGACAGGTTTATTATTAGCCATCAAGGTGTGGATTTCTCACATTGAAATTTATTGGCCCACAGTTTTTGCATTTAATACAAGGATATTGTGACTATGATATTTTTGATTTATTGTGCAGCTCTAACGTGAAACATCTGATTGGTCAGAAATTAGAATCAACAGGTCATATCCTAAAAAAAAATCAAAACATGGATGAAAACTAGAAATTCCCACCGTTTTTGGTCTTTAAATGTGTCAAACAGCATTGTATGTTTAGTTTACTACAACATCACTTAAAGGTTAGTGGCATGTACTTTTATGCATAGTTAAGGATAATCTTGCAAATTATTTTATTTAAATGTCACATTTAATGTCCATCAAAGAATATGAATATTTTTCTCCCATGTTATCATTCTTGCGATTAAAAAAATAACCCAAAGTAGTGCCTAGGAAAAGTTTGATTTGTGCATTTCTGCTTCTGATAATATTAGAAAATGTCATTTTGTTCCTCATTAACTGGATTTTATTTTATGTTTTTCATTCTTGAGATACAAAAATACTAACATACTGTGTGACCAATATTGCTTTCTAATAGTTATGTCAGATATATAAGGATAAAACTTAGATGAGCTGACTGATCTTAATTGGACGAGCCCCCATATCAAATTCTGATCAGGGCCCCTGTGACTCCTTGGACCGCCTCTGCTTGTGTAAAGATTAATTACACTCCAATGGAAACTTTTATCTAAGCTCAATCAAAAGGAATATTTTCCCAGCAAAACATTAAATATTTAATCACATTCAGTGAAATATGTTTTCCCGAGTGATGTCTTCAGAAGCCTTATTTGATGCAGCCTCCGTGTTTATGTATTTTAATTAAGAATCAAAGGCAGACAGCAGGTCGATAAGCGCAGAGCAACAGTTTCCATTGCAGGTGATTAGTCTGAGGGCTCGTTGTGAGCGGTCACGTCGCTGTAATAGCGTCTGCATACTGAGAGGTGACGGTTCAATTTGTCAAGCTCCTCACACACATCTCTGTTCTCAACAGGTAGGCTTGTTTCTAACAAAAGCCTATAGCGGATGATTATCGGTTAATCTACGCGGCGCACGTGCGCCGGTGATCATTTAACGCTTCAACAAGTTCTCAAACTCCCCTGAAATGATTCCACCTGTACTCCAGAGTGTAATTTAATCCTGTTAAATCCAAACACTAGCGACATGTCTGACGTTTTTGTGTTTACCGGAGCACTTCAGTAGCACCTCTGCTGATGCTGACATCCTCAACTGACCGCAACGCCGGAGCGCATCAAGTGCAAATCCGCGTTCATTAGCTCAAACACGCCGAGCCCGGAGTCTGCGCGCGCTCTTTCTGTCTGCGCTCCTGTGTGTGCGCGAGGGAGCGCATCCTGTCCGAAAATAACAGACCCAGTTTGCTGGAAATGGACCACTGACTCCGAACAGTCAAGTTTTCTAAAATCCCAAATCAGACAGAGGGATGACTTGTCTCGATTTCCACATCTCCTACGGAGCGAATCCGTTTGTAATCTGACCTAAACTGGTTTTATTTACAACAATATACAAAAATAAAAATGTGTAAAACGAACAAGACACTAAAAAGTATTTGATATGGGAGGGAAATTTTCGATTGGAATAAAATGAGAGAGTCAAGTGTCAGAGCTTTTTTCTTACCTGCGTTTTCTAAAGTCCTCCGCTGATTATCCAGGCAACATCATGCTTACACATTTCACAGTACCCGCTCCAAACTCAGTCCTGCTTCAAGTAAGCAAATCATCAGCCTGCCACCAAACGTCAATTTAGCTGAGGGGAGGAAACGGGAGATCCGAGTTGGGCTTTCAAAATAAAATGCCTTTATCAGAACCACATGTTGAAGCAGTAACGGGACTAATCCGAAGAGGAAAATCTCGATTTATGAGGCTGAACCTGTAAAAATGTCAACAACACTTATTATCGTGGTTTAAGTTTATGCTACAGGACTGGCTTAAGGCTATCAGATTAGGGGATAAAATTAAAAACCTGGAAAAAGTTGTAGCCAAATCTTAGTATTTACTGAAAAACAGCTACATCTGCTACACACAAGACGAGCAGGTCTTTACCTTTATGAGCAGATATTTTGCTTCCCAAATGTCCAGTAAATGTCTATTTATCACCTGTCATTTCAGCATTTTTAGGAGGGGTGTCCCAAGATGACGTTCATTAGCATGAGGTTGCTTATGAATGTCAACAGAGGTGGATCCATATGTGTCCTGACTAACATACCAGAGTATTTAGAGGTTTGTAATGCTAGCATGTGGGGTCTATGGACAGACCATCACACATTTGGAATGATCTTTTGGGTCAAATATAACTACGCTACGGTTCAAATTTAGCCCAAAAACCTGAGGTTGACACATCTTGGATGGAGTAATGCAGGCTAGTGTAAAGCTGTAAAATTTGTAGATTATAAAAACATTTTCTCTTTTAATTTGAAGACTGGCCTGCATTTCTTTTGAATGCAGGACGAGTGTCAGTTTTCAGTCCATGTTGGACAAAAATTCAACTTGAGTGCGCCACATGTCCGTCGTCTTCACTTCACGGCTTCCTTCAAACATTTTTTCTCTTGCATTTTTGTTTGTTTTGTTGGAGGGGACCAAGAATAAGACAACTTAAAAATGTCTTCTACTGCAGAAAATCCGACGTGACGGCTGAGGTTTTTAATTTCTAACATTTGACCTCGAGATGATGACACCGCCCTCAGAGATTAGACTCATCCTGGCTGTGGCATCTTGGGTATTTGGTGCTTTAGGATACATGGCCACATTCTCCTTCATTCACTTCTGGTGCTATCCTCTGCTCCTTGCTTTACTGTCAGCCATCTGAAGATACATTCAACAAACATATGAGAGAATAAAAGACAAAAACCATAAAAAAAAACAAAAAAACAAAAAAAAAAAGTTTTGGATGGATTTATCTTTTAAAAAGAAGATAAATCCAGCCAGTTAATCTAGGATTACTCTTACCACTTTCTATTAGTTCAACAAGAAAAAAAAACACACTTTAGCCTCCTACTTAATAAATATTCAATATACAAAATTACAATATTTTGCTCACCTAAAATTTGCAGAGGAACATTTTAAGTATTAAATTAATATATGAATGTTCTTCAAGAGTAAAAAGATCAAGTCAAACCTTAACATTCTCTTCACAAACTGAGAGCTCAAATATGTTTTAGTCCATTAAATAAAAATCTGTTAAAAAGTAAAGCTAATTTTAAGCCTTTTTAGATGATGGTTACAACCTGGAGCCTTGCCATGTCTTAAAACTCGATCATTACAGATTTTAAGGTGTAACAAACATTATTCGGCAGAAAATGTGAAAATGCAGAAGTTGTGAGTGAAAAAAAACAAAACAACAGATCTTTATTCATTTTGGTATCGATATCCTTCATAAGTTGTTTTATTAACTTAAATTTTTTTTTCAAGTTTTAGTTTCCTCTAATTTTTTATATTAATACAGCGAAACACTGGTATTTTTATTTGGCGTCATCGTACCCAACATGATTGTGAGATGCACCTTGTTGCTACTTTTACATTTCGACCTACTTTTTGTTAAACCGTGAAAGAATAAAACGATAAATGCCATGGCATTCATTTATTTATTAGATAACTTTAAGTCCTTTTAAGGATCTATCATGTTCATGCGTGGGTAACAAAGGACATGATCATATTTAGTGACATTTTTCTCTCTTGCTTTACTCTGAAGTCGGCTCTCCTGCTTCCTGTGCCAGCGGGTAGCTTGACCGGCTGTAAGAACGTCTGTGAGAACGTCAGGGCTTGTTTCTCCATCAGAACTGGCAACAAGAGTGAGGAAATCCAGAAATCAAAAAGTGACAGTCCTTCTAATCAGTCGCCGTCGTCTTGAGATTGTTTACAGTGGAATAATGCACATCAGTTAATGAGTGCTTTCGTCCATCAGCAAAAACTAAAGTAACATGCCAAATTTGCCAGGACAGGTTCATTTCTAACAGGCTGAGGGTGTATAATAGATATTGCTCTGTGTTTTTAGGCTCTCTACAGGCATCTGGTGTAAGATAATTCAGTACATTCTTAAAGTTTACATTATGCTTTTTTTTTTAACAAAAAGAAAACGTAGAAGAATTAAACTTTATGTAGAGTAAATAGATAAAGAGTGGCTGAAAGTGGATTCCAGGCCGTGTCGCTGTGTTTGTTGACGCTCTGTTGACACAACACAGATTATGTCACAACAGATACTGAAGCGAATGAATGCCACGTGAAAATATCAAGGCCCCTACTGGAACACGGCTCTGACATCTGAGCCTGGATGTATCAAGTTTGTTCCTGCACAAACACATTTTCAAAGAGTAACATGCATTAGTTTGTAGCCCATTTTCTCTCTCTCCTTGAATAAAACATTCTGATAAGTTCTGAGGAGGAAGACAACCTGCTTGGTCTGTAACATTTCAGTAACTAATCCAGGGTGTTTGTCGTGTGGAAGGACAAATTTGGAGGGGTGGGGGCAAAAAAAAAAAAATACGCCATCACTGCCATCTGCTGTCCAACCTGTGTCACTGCATAAATACGAGAGTAGAAAATAAAATGGCGAGTGACAGAAAAATTAGTAAAGGATTCAGAAGTTAATTTTATTTCATGAAATTCATACTGATTGCATTCAGTAGTTATATTTCTCAAACATTTCTGTTAGTTCTGATATATTTTGCTAACAGCTAATGAAAAAAAAAGGAAATGATCAGCTTCTCAAAGAACTTTAAATAATTTTTGAAATACAGAATTGTTAGTATGGTACACAATTACGGGTAGAGCTGGTTACTTGCCAGTTATTCAGCAAACACTCTGGACAGCAAGCATAGACTACCAAACGTCACTGGTAAAGGGGCTGGCTGACCACAGGGTCATATGTCAAAGAATATTGATGAGAACCTGAGAGAGGAAAAAAATGGTAACATCCTGACATCCAGAGTCTGGAGAAAGAGTGGAGGTCCACAAAGACGATGTGGGGAACCAAGTTCTGCCATGGTGTTGGTCCAGGGCGTTTTATGAAGTCCAGAGTCAGTGCAGTCGTCTACCAGGGAATTTTAGCATATTTTATTCTTCCCTCTCCTGACGAGCTCAACACGGATGCTGAAACCATTTGCCAGCTTGATTTGACAACTTGCCTGACCTTAAAATCCAAATATAAGGTAAGGTATTAGACAACAGGAAGGACACCTGACCTTAAAATCCAAATATAAGGTAAGGTATTAGACAACAGGAAGGACACCTTCCTGTTGCCTGGAGGCAAGTGAAAACCCCCTTATCAAAGTAACCTCAAAGCCACTGGTTATGAACGCCTCCAGGACACACTGCATGGATGCAGTAATTCACGCAGAAACAGCTGTGACTAATTGCAGTACATGTGGCGTGTGTGTACAAAGCCACGTCCTTATATACATGTTTTTTGGTCTGGAGTTCTAAAGCCACGATAACAGAAATGTGTATGACGTTTCACTTTTGAATAATATTGAAAAGTTCATATTTTTTTATTGAATCAATTTGCAAAGTTATCGAAGACAACTCTATCTCTCCGTTTGTGCTCTAATGTTTTCCACCGCACTTTTTTCTTCCACTCACCTTTCCATCAAAACGCTTGGATGCAGTTCTAACAACAGCCACGGTTATTCTGGAAATCCTTAACGTTATGAATGCTTGAAAAGTATCACTGTAATGGAAATATGAGTGTCGTTCTCCAGCAGAGTGCGAGAATTCAGATTTATTGACAAGGATCTGTAAGTAAATAAAAAAAACAAAAAAACGTAAATACAAATAATAGGCTAGGAGAAAATTGGATTCGGAAACCATTTTTATTTTGTAAATGGGTAATCGCTCAGGCTGTACACGGATGTTTTCTGAGTTTCACCCAATAAAAACAGTTAGGAGCATCCAGAGGCGAGGGAGCGAGGTGACGAGAATGAAGCGGGATGAGAAGAAATCTGCACTCTGTTCTTTCTGGAATTTACATTTGATGTCTGAAGCTTCATTCAAAAAAACAAAACAAAACAAAACAAAAAAAAAACATGACTTGTTCTGCTGTTTCAGGTGGCTCACCTGCTTCCTGCCCAACGGGATTCCTCAACTCATCAGGCAGCTGCTCTCGGCGAGTGACTCTTATACAAAAATAGACGATAATATTTAAGACAAAAACAAACCAAAAAAAAAATCCAAACGGCACATCAGAAAACACGGGGGGGGGGGGAGAAGTAAAAAACTTTGTGTAGTTATGCCGGAAGAAGCTCCTCGGGGAATACACATTGATTCAATATGAGAACAGGTTTCTCCTTTACAGACAGAAGCACATATCTGCACCTCGTAGTTTATATGTTATGAAGCACTGACTGAGTTCATGCCAAAGCTCAAAACACGTTCCCTCACTACAGCCGGCGATTATATAGCGCTGTGACCAGAGACGGACAGTTTTCATACACTACACTTGTTATAATGACCACACTTGATGTGCTTTTTTGTCTAATATTACACCAAATTAAAAAAATTAGGCTCCCTCACAACAAAGCTATACAGGTTATTAAACAAACTGAAGACGAGACAGTCTACTGACACACAGGTACAATGCACGAGTTTGCAGGCAGGGATGAGGGGGCGGGGGGGGGTTTGAATAGTACAAAATGCTTTTTTTTTTAGTTTTTCCTTCTCTAGTGTTTCAAACTTATGGAGCCAGAGCTGTGACCTCCACAAACGTCAAGAAGATAAACCGTCTTCATCCTCTGAATAAATATCGTTATTCAGCTGGCGGTCACATGACATTCACTTGATTTCGGAGGGATTTTTTTCCTCCAAACACTTGGCTTTAAGTCAGCTGTTCCACTGGCGTCTCTCATCTTCAGGATGTTCCTTTTTTTTCATCATTAAATGCATGGTATCGTGAATATTTAACAGCACTATTATAAGGCAGTGACAGAATAAGTTTGACAAATTGGTCCATATCTGATCTGATCATGCACAAAGTTTTGCTTCGTAGAATATCTCCCTCCTGCAGCTGCAGCCTTTTTTTATCATTATTTGCTAAAAGTTTGCCTTGCAAAAGTGACAATCCCTCTTGGTTTTTTTTATTTTTTTTTTTTCACATTTTGATACAAACGTTAACGGATTTTCTTAGTTTCTGATACTGATTAACACAAAAGTGTGCATAATTGTGAAAAGTGCAAGTTACAACATATATGGCAGAGGTGTCCAAATTTTTTTTCCCCAGGGGCCAAAACTGGCAAATTTATTAAATCATTTTTTTTTTCTTTGTTTGTTTCTGCTCGACATTATTAAAGCTAAATATCATTAAATATCAAAAACACAAAAAGGGCTTTAGACTGTTGCCTTATTAAAAGAAAAACAGACAATGTTCTTTGTTACCATGTTCTCAACTGAACAAAATCATTCCAAGGGCCATGAAAGGCCCCCAGGCCACACTTTGGACATCCCTGACAAATGACCAATCTAGCAACAAAACTAGTCCGAATCTGCAAAAGACTCAAGACATAAGTGGAGGTTCACCTTCTAGCAGGAGACCAAACTTATACTCGATGATTCTCTGCATCTGAACTGACTGAGTTTGAGCTTTTTGCAAAAAACACAGTTGTCACTATGTGTGTAAACGATGGAGCTATACCTAAACAACTGCAGCGAAATATTATTCAACACAGTTTATGAATCAAGGATGGTTGAATACAAATAAATGCCAGACAGTTTTAGATTTAGAAAAAAAGAAAAATTGAACATCAGGAATCTGTTTTAAGATCGTGGTCGTAACAAAATGTGGAAAAAGGTTCAGGCTTGTGGACACTTTTGCAAGTCACCGCACGTTTAAACGCTGAAGTCGCGCCTCGGTTTTTCAATCGACGCCAGCGTTAAAAATCCCTGCAACAGACAGTGAAAACTTTACAACCACTTGCAGGTCAGACATGCAGAACAAGCTACTTAGAGACTATCCCACAAAAAGTCAAATAATAATAATAAAAACAAAAACAAGTTTAAGTTTTGCACAATAGAACAATAAAATAAGAAAAATAATTTCTATATATATATAGTCCTTTTCTGTTACATTTATATTTCTCATAATATTCCAGTATTCGTGAGCAGTTGGCAAAACTACGCACGTTTTTTTTTTTGTTTTTTTTTTGTTGTTGTTTTTTAAGTTTCACACATTTACGAGGCGGTCCTTTTGTAAAAGCAGAAGTGTCCGGACTGGTTACGTAAAAATGAGAATTAAAAATAAATAAATCTCTTACGATCTAAAGATAAACTCTGCAGGGTGTGGTAAACATTTAATAAACGAAAGCAGTCAGAGTGCGCGCTAACCGGTCCACGGAGGTGTGTGGCGTTAAATGCGTTAAGGGCACTAAAAATAAAAGCTTTTCCTGTCACTGCTGCTGTACAGCGTGACTGGGCGGCAGAGGGGGAGAGGGGGGTTTTGCGTTTCCCTGTTGGCCCATCATACTTTGCTCTCTGTCGTGTTTGTCTGTATGACACTGTTGTGTGCCGAAGTGATCAGGGGGTTTGGTAGGTCTCCCTCCTCCAGTTTGCTTTTCTCATCAGCAAATATCTTCCTGCAGTGGAAAGGGAGACAAAGTTTAAAATTAGAGATGTTAACGTGTGCGTGGTAAAAGGGGGGGAAAAAAAAAAAAAAGGAAATCCCAGCAAACAAAACAGGTTTCTAGAAACAAACGATACCCAATATGTAAGGTGACGCTGCAGTTAAGACGTCTTCTTACATATTTCTTCACCACCTTGACACGGTCGGATAAAATAAACAGATAATGACATTCCCACATCCCAAACTGACTCTCTTCCCTGAAATCAAACGTTGAGCAAATGTATAATAATAATCAGCTTGGTTTTGTTTTACTTCTGAGCATTACTAGTAGCAGAATAAATGCGCCCCAGGCTTGTTACAGAATGTCCCCGGTTGCTTTTGAAGCCCATTTTTCCAGTTTTTGCCTTCAGCAGCTCACAGGAACAAACACCAGTTGGAATCTCTCGATACCTCCGGATAAAAGTTTGAGGAAATGCTTGAAGGTATGGAATTAAAGCCTGAACTGATGTGTCTTATTATTATGACTAGAAAGGCATTTCAAACATGCTATGGATCATATTGCTATTTAAGTGATGGTTTCTGTGCAGATGATTAATAGAAATGCGACCTCAGGTTGCTAAGAGAGTGCTTTACTTTTGAAGACATTGTTTTAAAATAAAAAAAGGGTAATTTTTGCTTTGATTTGTTTGTTTTTTTCCTACATGCATACACATTTGCTTGTTTTGTGTATATAAATGACATCCCTTCTTATATTCATGTTAGTTGCAGTTTTTGGGCTTTTATCATTTTAGATGTGGGAAAATGTAAATCTAGAGAAGAAGCATTAGGTTGAGTTCATGTCAAAGTCAATATTCATTAAAAAAATAACCTGCAACATTTGAATTATGATATATTTTAAATATGTTGAATGCTGTTATTTACAGCTCTTAAATCTGCAGAAGAATAACTTTTATTAAAATATTTTTCCATATTTGGCAAAATTGTACAAAATGAGACAACCTGTGAAAATATCAATCTCCTCTAGTTCCTCCCCGTGGTGTTCCTGCCATCCGCAAAAACACACCGTTCATGATACAGGCTGTGAATACTTGCATCATTGTGATTTCTTGCTTTTTTTTTAGGTCTAATACATTTGCCAAACTCTAAAAAAAAAAATCTTTCCCCACATTTTTATACTTAAGTATTTCTATGTAGAAAGGGATGCATCTCATGCAAATTGGAGTAAGGCTGTAACATAACAAAGATGCTGTGAATCCTTTCCAGATACACTGTAGATTACCTGTGATCTTTAAATCTCATCAAAATGTATCGCAGCAGGCAGACGTTCTCAGATGTCACACTGTCCATTGTAATGTGAATCGCGCTGAAAATTACAGCACTTTTCATATCTCCTAAAACAAATGTGGAGAAAGGTCTGGGACAAACAAATGTATAATTTCCAGACAGTGTTAGCTTCGCCACACTTGAACTCTAAAAATCCTTGTTCGCTTTAAAAAATATGTTTCTTTTTAAATACTGTAGGAACCCTGTAATTCTTTAAATTTTTAAAAAGCGAATAAATATAGTCAAGTTTTGTGATTTGTTTCTAAATTAAATAATTTTTTTTTTAATAGTATCACTTTTGCTAATTAATACACAAGGTATGAGCCAATCATATTAAATTCATTGTGACGCCTGTTGAAAATGACCTAAAATCTAGATTTTTATTTTAAAGAGAAACAAACCTTAAACACTGTACTTGGGGACAGTGCTTCATGTATTGATATTTGTTGCATACAGTATGCTGTGTTTAGCTGAAATGGCTTCTTTTTTTTTTTCTTAGCTTGTTTTACTTCTCATTATTCTCATTGGGTTCTTATTTACTTTTGGGATTTATTTTTGTTGTTCTGACTTTTTTTTTGTGAAAAACAAAAATGCACAATAAAATTGTTCAAAGCAAATTAAACCCATGATTTTCTGACCTCAGAGTAAACTAGAGCTATTTGAAGAGGTAAAGCCTGCTGCTAGTTTGTAAATTAGTCAGTAACGATGTCTACCATTCTTAAATTAAATTGATGAGTTCCAGATTTTGATGTGTGGAGTCACATCACTGTGGGCCTCAGCTTTGAAAGCACACATGTGATTTAGGCTCTGGGTGTGCTAATAAACATAACTGAATCCTTTTTTAACTTTGTTTCAAACTGGATTTGTATATCAAGATCAAGTTTCGTTAAAGGGGCAGCATTATGTGGTTCCAGGCACATAGTGCCATTTTATGGCACAATCAAGTAACTGTTAAGTTGTTAAAAATGTTACATATATATATCAAATATGACAAAACAAATTTTACTTTGTAATTCATCGCCTTGAAATTGGGCGTCTGTAGCTTTAAAAACTCCAGCTCTTTCTGAAACTCTGACATTAGGAAGTCATCACATCACTCCTCTATTAGCCATTTAACAACATTTTTAGCAGCGTTTTACTGAGAAGTAGTTCGTATAATGAGCTCGGCAGATGTGCAGTTCCACCAGGTGTTTGCTAATTGCTACTGGCTAGTCTGAAGGAGCTGAGTGGGGGTATCATAGGGAATGGGTGCTCCATGAGGTGGACGTTTGGAAACTGCGTCTCAAAGGCTGTGCTAGGTCCATCCAGGCGGTTTTGCACAGCTGAATGGTTGCCACTGTAAATTAAATGATCTCTCAAACATGCATGACAGAATCAAGGCCACACTCCAGGCATGTTTATGACGAGACAATAATATTATAACATGATATAAAAAAAAGCTGATTTTACATAAAACTGCCCCTTTGACAACTTGCATTTCTAAAACTTGCTCAACTACTCTTAATGTTTTGTTTCCAAATTACAAACCCCACAACGAATAACTGTCACACACAGGCAAAGAAAATGACAACCATCAGATCACTTCTATCTGCAGCATTCCTCTAACAAATAAAATTCACCCCAATGTCATTACCACAGTTTACCATTGCAATATCTGATATTGTGTGGTCAATGGCAAGATGCGGTGGTGAATGAATGAGCATACAAGTTACACGCACTCTCACACGAACGACACACGCACACAGATAAACCTCTAGAGGGAGCCGTACTCATCGTTGACAGGAGGAGCGGTCTTGAGAGTCTCTGAAGCCTCCAGAACTGGGCCTGAGGGAGGGAAGTCTGCTTGGTCTCCGCTGGGCAGAGAGGGGGCGGCGGACGGGCTCTCTAAGCTAATCAGGTCTGAGAGGGGCCGGGAGGGTCTTCCTGCGCCGTTTCTCAGCTCTAACTCTAAATCTGCATTTTTGTGCACTGCGTCCGGAGCCGTTAAGTCGTACAGGTCTGACCCCGGCGTGAGGAGGTCGTTCGGGACTGCCGAAGCGATCGCGGTGATGGGTAAAGGCGAGGGGACGTCCTCCAATAGAGTGATGGGATTTTTGAGGTGTGGATCTTTGACGGCATTGGGGATATCTGAAGGAGTGTTAATCAGAGCGGGTTTTGTTGTGGGGATGTTGTTATGGGTTGGATTATCTGTGTCAAAGTCAGTAAAGGTGTATGCGGTAGAATCTGGAAGACCAGTTTTAGACTCCGGGTTTGGTTTTGGGGGGGCAGTGTTTGCTGTAGTGGCAGCAGTTTGCGCTGGCGTCTCTTTGCTTAAGGCTACGGCGTTGGCCCGTGGAGTGGGCTTGTTGACCGGTGGGCTCGGCGCAGGTTTCTTGCCATCTGGAATGGGAGGGGGAGAAGACACGGAAAGAGGGGAAACTGGCGGACTGTTTTTAGCATTCAGAGCAGAGAGTTTGGGAGAGTGTCTGCGCTTTGGCGGTATCGGCGTTCCAGACTTTTGAGGCCTATACTGTTCGGGGGTGGCAGGAGGATTGCTCGTCTTCTCCGGCTCTTCTGAGGTCTTACGCCCCCTCTCCTCGAGCAACGGCACCATTTTGACTTCGACGGCAGTCGAGGAGACCACGGGGGTTGGCGGGGCCGTGTTGGACTCGGGGGTCGGGGCCGGAGCAGTGAGCGGGGTGGGCGAGGGCTCGTTGGCCAGGGTGGACAGGCTGCATGTGAGTGTGGTGGTCTCGCTAGAGGGGCTTTCCTGAGCAGGATCAATGGTCGCGGTGGCTGTGTCTGAGTTGGTGGCTACGGAGGAGGGGGTGTCCAGTGCCAGAGAAGCCACCAGCCTGAGAGAGCAGGGAGAGAACAGAGACACACAGACTAGACACCAGGGTGACTGTGACAAGAGGAGGGGTGACCCGAACGAGAGCATGCAGAGGGATTAGTTGGCTTCAGAAAGTCACACAAACAGAGACAAAAGCAACTGAAAAACAGCAACTATTAAGCTTAGCAAGAAACAGAAAAGGAAAAAGGGGCATCATGCTGTGAGTGAACATTAAAGGATACATCCCATACACACACCAACATGGAGTACACTGACTACTCAACTAATGTACTTAAAAGGCACCAATTTTCCTAAGGTGAACTACAGCACCACACTGAACCACCTTTAAGGGTTAAACAGTACCAGTGACAATCTCGTTCTGCATTTTTCAACAGTTTTTTGCTTTTTCTTCCATACTTCTGGCATGACATGGCTGGCTGAGGCTGTCGAATGGCTTTATGAATTGACCACACTTGGGGGAGAAAACAAAGCCTTTTTGTGTCTTTTACTGGTATTGCTTCAACCTTCACGTAATGAGACAGAAAATCTCCAGAGCTGGAGCAGAAACACAAAGTACGGTAATCCCCTTTGACCGGGAGGAGGAAAGGAAAAGCAACACAACCCAGTGGACTCCACTCAAGAATGAACTGAACTTTTCCACAGATTTAAAAGGCGAATTAAGTGTTGTTAAATAAGACGATTCTTTAAAGTGGAGTGCAATGTTGGACAGTTAAGAAAACCTTTGCGTAAAAGTCTCTGAGTGCTATTTGTCTGTTATTTACTCACTCTGGCTTTGTGAGAGGTGTAGTTTCGTTGGGCTCTATCGGTCCGGCTGCGTTGTGATTGGCTGTGCACTCATCCTCTGTTCTGACTTCCACTATGGGCTCTTTGGACTCGTCTTTCCTATAAGATCGAGAGGAAGGCGTTATTACAATGGCAGCGCATGATGTGCTGACCAACATTTTATTTTACTGGCTTAGTGTGAGAAGATGCAATGAGAGCTGTGAATCTAGTCTATCCAGTTCTGTCATTGCATATACTGGGTGAGTCAGTAGTGTTGACGAGTAGATTGATTTTCAGGACAAAAGAGGCATGTGTATGTTTTGCTTTGTTAAAGGAAAAATGGTTATTTAGATATCATTTGAATGTTAAGTATTCAGAATTTTGTATGTAGATGCTTCAGTTCTGTTCGGCAATAAACTTGTACGCATGCCTGATGGACGCCAAAACGAAAGCTAGTTAAGGTAGCACGGGTATATTAGCAGCTTGTTACTGTTGTGATTTTTATTCCTTATTTTGGAAAGGCCTTCTAGAACAAATCAATAAGATGCTAAATGTAATAGAAAAGGGCATCTGAGTCTTATACACATACACTAGGTCAACAGGAAGTCATCCATTACTAATCAGACACTTTCAAGTGTAAAATATAAATACATAATTAAATTAAATTACTTCATAAATGTACATGAATTAAGTACAAGTTTACAACTTATCAGTGTGAACGTAGTTAAAAATATTAATCTGGAAAAATATTAGTATCTGGAAAAAAAAATAGCTGGTGCATATTTTTCTCTCGCTCAGAGCCGGCATATTATAACAAACTAGCAAAATGAACTTAAATGTGATCTTTCATACTCACACAAAAGCAGCTTTGCCCTCTTCCAACACGTGCCCTTTCGTCCCCGTGCCTGACTTTCCACACAGGCACATGATAAGGCCACATTTGTTGACAAAGTAACAAGTGACATCCACTGCTAGCAGCAGGAGTATAAATACTACAACAAGGATTCCTGCCCACAGTATGATGTTCATGAAGAATGGGCCCTCATCACCCAGATCTGCCAGACAAGAGACACAACGCAGAGCAGTGAAAAACTGGAGCGAGATGCACAACAACATAAACCACCAAATTAAAGTGCTGCAAAGCTACAGGAGCTTCAAATACTTGTATGAAAATAAAGAACGTACCTGCGGAGGAGGGGATACCGACAAGTTGCCTTGAATGACTTTGAACATGAGTCAGCAGTGTGTGAGTTGTTTAAATATTCCTCTAATGTTAATCATGATGAATGTGTATTTCATATGAAAAGATCGGATTAAAGGGGACAAAATTATATACATATTTTTATTTTCAAGCAATTTATTTGGTATTAGAAAAACAAGCAAACCAAAGTTTACAGTGTTGCTGGTTACATGCGGGTCAACATTTCCATTTCCAAAAAAGAGAAACCTGCTGAATCTTTACTCTTTATCTAAAACTATCTTTAGTTGTTACGGACTTCTTATGCAATATTTTAATATGCACATCAATCAGCCATAACATTATGACTACTGACAATTAAAGCAACTAACACCCTGCACAACATAGTGCTCTGCTTGGAGAAACCTGCTTTCTCACATACACAAACATGTTATTTTGAATATCTGCAATCATTTTTCTTTGCAGATGACTTCATGTTTCATATGAGTGGGGTTGATTGCATGAATTAAATTTTGATTATACAGATTATTGTCTAGATTAGGCATGGGTCGGTACACAATTTTCGTGTGACAAATTTCAGTAAAAATTTGTCACATGGTTTTGAAACAAAAATATATCTAGATATAATCACATCTGTAAAACAGAACTGAAACAATTATTACTATTACTGCTGAAATAATAGACAATTAATTACACTTATGTTATCTATGGTATTTGTGTTTTTGTTGTGTTGCACGGGTTTAAATGTAGGTATAGAATAAGTGCCTCATAAAAGTAGTGATATGTGTTTATTGTGCAGAGCGTCGTTATAAACTGTTAGCTGCTTAACAGACATCCCAAATTCAATTTGAAAACAGTGTCAAAT
Organism: Girardinus metallicus; assembly: GCA_903067095.1. NCBI lineage: Eukaryota > Metazoa > Chordata > Actinopteri > Cyprinodontiformes > Poeciliidae > Girardinus > Girardinus metallicus. The sequence goes on from CAEGAE010010581.1 coordinate 23,990, forward strand.
TCATAACACGAATGTTAAATTCCCACATGACCAGTTTTTACGACCTGAAGTATTTCCAAATGCTTTCTTGAAACTTAATTTACTGACACTGCACAACAACACGTGGGGGAGGAGCTGCGTTGTTTTACTTTATATTCCATATAGATCAAGAGAACTCAGGCAATGTCAAACCATAGAAGAAGTACGATGAGGGCTTTCTTTCTTTTTTTTTTTTTGATGAATTCTTTTCTCAGCTTCATCAAAAGTAATTAAGATTTCTACCTATGCAGATTTTTGATTCTGCACAACAGAGAAAGATTAATTCAGTACAAAAAGTGTAAATGGCTGTTTGCTTGCTTTGCTTGATCCAGGTCAGTAATTTGACCAATCTCAAAGAGTAAGAGTGCATGAAATATCAGCACTAGCAGCAGCATAGGAATGTTTTAGTATATCGGTACCGGTCTGAAATAAAACAGGGCCAATATTAGCTAATATTCATTGTTGTTGTTTGTTTCTGGTGGGGTGTTGGTCAAGTGGTATTTGTTTGGTCATGTGATAGTGATGCAGCAAAGGATTGTGGGAGGTTATCTGCAATAGTTGACACTGGCCCAAATCTTCACATCGGTGCATACCTATCAAATAGTTAGGCTCGCCACGGCAGAATTATTTTCTGACTGATTCAAACATTTCTGTTTGAAAAAAGATGTTCAAATGATCCGTTTGTAAAAAAAACAAACAAACAAAAAAAAATCTTGCTGCCTGTGAAATATGTATTTCAGCGCACAACCTTGTCTTAAACAAAAATTCCCTAAAACAGACCCATGCCCAAAGTAAAACCCCCTATAAAACATGCAATGCTGAGAAAAAGTATAGCCCAGGTTCTGTTTAGGTTATTCCTGGATTCTACAGGTCGAGCATGGATAAAGTTAGTGAATTTCAACACAGCTCTCCATAAAACGCATTTAATCATAGTTAATCTATGATTTAGGAACAGGTCAGCTACTTTTCCAAAAGGGCCGGTAGCTTTTATTATCAGAAAATATACATGTGGCATATTGGATAAAACAGAATAAATCTGTTAGGGGGCAAATACTTTTTCACAGCACTGCAGCTGAATGAAGCACCTTCCACATATAAATATATAAAAAACATGATGTAACTTCATCAGATTAAAAACACTTGCACAACAGAAAAAATCTTAGTAATCTCCACAAAAATAAATGCTCTCTAATAGTTCAGTAAACATTTTGTGAATCTTTGCCAATATAAATGATAAAAATATTTGAGTTCCCCCCCGGCATTGTCAGTGTTATTGTTCCAAACCTCTAGAGTACAATTTTATGAAACACAATGTAATACAGTGTTTATGTAAACGGACAGGTTCAGTACTCGGCGCTCACTCGACTATAAGTGCTACGTTTTGTTTTGTTTAAAAACAAAAAAAAACAAACTCTTATTATAACTCCACATCTGTTCATAACTGTAAACTGGCAATCCTCTCTGTCAAGTGCTGATGGCTAGCTGTGCTAATGCTGAGCAGAGTGAATCTGTGGGAGGCGAAGGTTTTCCACTGCCTTTGGTTCATTAAGTCTGTCTGGTCTGTTCTGAAACCACACAACAGCCTTCTCGCCGCCATGACAGAGGCGTATCGGTCATGGAGAAAGTCTGCTATTGTGGCTAAAAGCGTCCAGAAAGAAAGAAAGCCAGGCCAGAGAAAAGGCAGGCTCTCCTCCATCGTTACGTTGTAGATCCCAAACATAAACTACGATAGCAGAAGCACAATGACAAGGGGCGAGATGAGTAGTACCAACGTGTATGTCACAGATGAGCTGCCCTGAGTGGCTGTGGGTCGAGACAGCACAAACCAGACCAAAACGCACACAGGTCGGGACGAAAATGTTCACGTGGGCCCACCACACGAATATCCAGGATCAGGAGAGAGAGCAGGAACAATGAGCGAGGAGATGAAAAGAGAGAGAAAAAAAATAAGAGGAGGAAATGAAAGTACAATAAACAGGGAAAAAAAGAGAAGGGTGGGGAAAACAGAGAAAGAGAGAAAGAGCGTGAAAAAAATGTTTCAGCTCTGAAAACCAAAGGTGAAAAAAAAAAAAAATTAAGAAAAATGATTTCTCACATTTGAGGGAGGAAAAAAAAAAAGAAACAGCAACCCATCAAAGCAAAAGCACATCACAAAAAGAGAGGGAAAAAGCACAGTGTGTTGACTGGATGGGTGACTCAGTGGCAGTGAGTGGAAAATGCTTTAGTTTGGGAAATAAATTAGAAAAAAAAGTGAGCGGAAGACATAATGGCCTGTTGCGACACTTCAGCGAAGCGCTCGACAGGGTCTAGCACTTAAAGGGAATTTGACAGGCTGTGTGGGTTTTCTACCGTTAGTAACAAGCTGCTTCGGATGCAGTTTGGACCTCACTGAACATGTTAATTAAGAGTTATTCAAAAGACTCCTCTCAGAGGAAAACTATTTCATCTACTTGGTTAAGATTATACACAGGTTAAGGGGGAAAAACAGGATCGGATGAAATCGTCCTCCTGTGAAACACAAACTCAAGCTTATTCAGCCATGGTTTTCAAAAACAACAAACAAAAAAATCATTTTTATCCAACTTGGACATTTATACCAGCTATGAGAAAGTATTTCACCTCATAAAGAGTTTTTGTTTTTGATTTTCTGCCAGTCCTAAATGTTTCAGATCATCAAGTTTCAGTATCAGATAAAGATGCATCCAAAAAAACCCAGAAAGCAGTTTTCAACTCGTTACTTAATGTATTAATAGAATAGGAGAAGGTCACACAGAGCTACATGGCTCTGTGTGGTAGCATGGCCGTCTAGGGCAGCTTTGCTGCTTCAGGGTCTGGACAATTTGCAGGAATTGATAGAATTCTGAAATCCTGACCAATATTTGACCATCAGGTTGTAACTTTAGGCTAAAGGATGCAGCAGAACAATGATCCAAAGTAAAACAGCAAGTCTGTCTCTGAATGGCCCAGCCAAAGCCAGAGTTAAATCCAATTAAGATGATGTGGCAAGAAATTAAGCAGATTCTTCATACTCCAAAATAGTTTAGATTGGATCTAACCTGACTAATTAACTTTAAGTTAAGAGCCTGAACTAAACCTGACATGCTTTTAGATTTCATCGTCTTCCAGCTCCATCTTAACCACAGGGTGAGTCAAGTGTAAATCATCTGGGATGCATGGTTGATGTGTGGCACCGCTGCTCGAGCAGAGCCACATGCAGTGCGCTGCACTTGTGTAAGTCTTCACATCTGCACCGTGCTTACTTTTTCCTTAACAGGTTAAACTACCTACTCTTCCACTCTGACCACAAGTAGATTACCACAACTTTATATTGTGCATTCTCGTTTGGCTTTCTCTGAGCTGTATTCAGAGGTTCATCAAATGCGCCACAGAAGCCTGAGCACAACCCAATCACCAAGCAGATAATTCTGGCCTAAATTAGGACATCTAAGCTTTAATTTGACAAGTTTTCTTTCCCTTGATGAATTACATAATTAGAAAACTGTATTTCTGCATTTTATATCCTTAACTGATTTTACGATTTAAATGATGATCTGAGACATTTAAGTGTGACAAAAAACAAAATGAAAAAAGAAAAAAAATCTGGAAAGATGCACATACTTTTTCCTCAACACTTTATTTTTCTCTTTACTAGTGTGAGTTAAATTAAAGAATGAACTGCAACACTCGTTTTTCAGCTTTGAGTTTGGCTCCCGTGTTTCACCCTGTTGCGCCCCGGTTTACTGAGAGCAATTAGGTGTCACGTACCTGGGAACGCCTCTGGCTCTGCAGATGTTCTGAAGGACATGGTGGCGGGCGGAGACTTCCCCTTCAGGTTCTCGGCCACCACATACACGTCGTACTCCGTGTCCCAGTCCAATCCACGCAGCACGACGTAATCGCTGCCGCTGGGCATCCGGATCTCAGGCTTCCACTGCGACGTCTGGATCTGAGGACAGAGATCAATATAAACGACACGCTTTCCAGGCAGCAAAGCGTAAAGTTTAGAAGAACAAGAAAAAAGATGTTGATGTAATAGAAAGCGGAATTATATTTTAACCTGGAGATGCTGTAAGAGAGGTGGAGTGGACAGATATTTGCTTAAAAGCAGAATTATGCTGGAAATGTATTTTCCCCAGAGATGCACACTGGAGCCCAAAGTGAGGGTATTTTTTACGCTCAACATGAATGAATTGTTAACTCACGGGTTTATAGCGGATAAGATAATGCAGGATGGGAGATCCGCCATCATCCTGTTTAATCCAGCTGACTTTGAGGGAGTTGCCTTTAGGCTCCACTGACCCTTCAAGCTTAGGAGGATTAGGATTTCCTAAAGGTACACAAGAGCAACACAAAGATTATTTCAAGACTCAATAATTCTAAGCCATATCGTATGACGTTTGATTGTAAGCAAAGTCGGAGGCAATTGTTAGCTGACCGTTAAATTCAAAGTTTAAAACTAGCCACTCTTCCTGCTCTGGTGCCTTTTATTCAGATGACCTTTAATCACTTGTCCCAAGATGCTGTCAGGTTGCACTAATTGGCAAATGACACACAACCACATGCTTATTTGATTCATCTGAGCTGCTGTTGCTATGTGACATTCAGCTGGCATGAAGAATGCTAAGGGACCAGCTGGGATGAAATAGTCACTTCCTTAAAGCTGCAGTATGTAACTAATCCTATAATCTTACATTTCATAAGATACAACCTAACTGCTACACCAGTTGGTCGTTGTTTAGGAAAAAATGAGTAACTGCAAGCCAATTTTGTACAACTTCATAGTATTTAACAGCGTGCTTTTTGAGTTGGATTAGTCTTTAGAGATGTCATTTTATTGCCTCCAAAACTCAATTCAGTCAAGTTAGTAGATCTAACTGCAAGGCGTTGATTTTTAGAGCGTTAGCAATGGCCAACAATTAGGCACATTAAACGTAAAAATACTCAAGTCTCTGAATGAAAACCAGAGCCAAGGGATGTCGGCAGGAATAAATGGTAGCAAGAAACGACCAATGATTCTTTTGTAATTATAACACACAAGTTTCATTACACACTTGATTTACTGTAACACATCCAACTGATAAACGGCCAATATCCGTCATAACCAGCTCTGGTTTTCCCTCATTTTTTTTCCCCTTCAGGATGTCAACATGACTGATTAATGCATTACATGTGTACACAGAAGCACATAATGTGGTGTTTAATTGTCGTATTCATCAGCTGAAGTTAAGAATCTTCTTCGTCCAAGGAAATTCAACGTCAAGTTACCTTCTGCACAGTTGAAGGAACCATCAGCACCATGCAGGTCAAACATGAAATGAGTGATTGAAACAGTAAAAAGACAGAATTAAAGGACAAAACATTCAGACCTCTTTCACTTTTTCAACATTTCTCACATTGTAATCACAAACTTCGATTTATCTTTTTGGAATTTTATCACTGATGAACACAAATTAAAGAATAACAATCAAATGCAAGGATTAGTAAGCTAATTGCAATAAGACTAAAAAATTGCAGTTGCAGCAAAAGGTAGTTTACACAAGGAATAGACTCAAAGCTGCTTAATATACTTTTTTTAAATGTTTTTATTTGTGCATATGTTTCCCAAAGCAGCACGTAATTCCCTTTAGTATTACGTGCTGCTTTGTGTTGATTTGTCACATAAAATTCCAGTAAAATCCATCAAAATGTGTGTTTGCAACATGTCAAAATGCTAAAAAAGTTCTGAAAAACGTTGGGGGTCTCTGCTGGGAGACGACAAAACAGAGGCAAGGATAGAGGAGAGAAAAACTAAAGTGACCCTAAGGACAAACTAAAGAGACTAAACCACAGCAAAGTTAAAAACACACTGTTAAAAAGCACTTTAATTCCTCTGTTTGGCTTCTCAGTGTGAGAAGTGCAAGAGACATCAAACAACTTTACATCCTGATTTAGGCAGAATTAATCCTTCAGAAGGCAACTGATTAATCAATGCTGATGGGCTTAATCCAAATGCAAATATTCCCCAAACTTATCCCCAAAGTAGCTGAAACCAGAGGCAAAAGATTTAACGGCTTTTGAAATACGGAGATTCCCTGTTAATTCATCACAGTGTCACTAAGCCAATTATTTTTTTACAAGCTCCAAACCCAGAATTACATTATTATTCATATTTGTGTGTATCAGATTGAAACTCATGGGATGAAAGTGAAATAATAATTTTAAAAAATCTGTTCACAGAGGAGTTTGCAGTGAAAATCGGGGCATGCGAGGTTACGAATGCAGGAGGAAGTTATCAGGTTTTGCAATGCATTCACGTTACTAGAAATGTTTCTAATCAGCGGGGGTGACTAGGTTATCCTGTAAGACGAAAACAGCTACAGCACTAAGGGCTTCTATTATCGCCCCTACAGAACAAACCTGTTCCGTCTGTGAAAAAATTAAAAAGGTCGTCTAGAGACGTAAGACAAGAGAAGCAATCAAAATCAGTTTTCTACACAAATGACCATCTGAACCTCAATAAAAAATCTCTTGAATGACGAATTTGGGAAGTCTCATTTCTTGCACTGTGCAAGAGCTATTGTTTATGAAAACAAAGAAAGTGATTACTTTTAAGAAGAGTTGCAATTATTATTATTTTAAACAGTGACTCAAATTTGCAGACACTGAAAATATGGCTAAAACAAGAAAAAATATTTCATCTTATTGCTACATCTTTAAGCGTTTCAATTAACATTAACTAGTGCTAAAACTAACCCTTTTTCTACAACAGATGAATCACTTACTCTTCTTAATGGGGGCTGAGGGACAACAGAGACAAATGAACAATGGATACAAAAATTAGTCATTAAAAAATAGAAATGTAAAGACAAGACATGAAGTCATCATGGGAGGCGCTGCTCTACAAACACACAACCAACAGAGGGCACTAAACACTAAACCATGAGATCAGGATTCGGTGCATTATGAAAAGATAATGATCAGATAAGTTGCCTGCAGACTACACAATGCTTATTTGAGTTGATAAATACATTAGCACTGCATTACTTTTCGTATTTGTTACATTTCAAACCATTTTTGTGGTCGAGTCGCATTAGCTGTGACACAGTCGACCTGAAAGTCTCATACAAGTGAAGAGGCTCCAAAGATCCAACTCTGATCACAGGACTCAGAGGCGGTACTGGTCCAAATCAATATATTGGAATTTTAAGTTAATTTCTTCACTTCATAAAGTGAAACTCATATCAAGCATTTATTACACACTGTAATACTTTTAAAGAATATTTTTTAATATTTGTTTATTTCTCTTTATTTTGATGATTATGGCAAATAATTAATGAAAAAAAAACAGTTTATCAGAAAACGAATTACAAAATAAGTGTTTATTCCCTAAAGGGGCAGTATTATGTAAAACTGACTTTTTTGAGTATTACGTCATGACATAATGTTAGTCCCTCAATTTTTTTCTCTTCATGCATGTTTGAGAAATCCTTTACTCGCCCATGACAACCACTACTCAGCTGTGCAAAACGCCTTCCAGGCACAGCTCCACATCAGAGCTGCAGTTCCACCACAGTGAGTAACCCTCTACCTCTACCCCTCCATTCCGCTCCTTCAGACTAGCCAGCAGCAATTAGCTAGCGCCCGGTGGAACTGCGCAGCAGCTGAGTTCATCATATGAGCTATTTTTCAGAGCAACGCTGGTAAAAATGTTGTCAAACGTTTAATAGAGGAGTGATGTTGTGACGACTTCTTGAAAGGAGGTTTTAAAGCGACAGAGGCCCAATTTCAAAGCTTTAAATTATGAAGAAAAATTTCTTTTGAGTTCAATTTGACATATAGCATTTTTTAACAACTAAAGTTAAGATTAGGGCTATAATTTTATCGATGCTCCAGTTACAATTAATTAAATAATGAAATGAAATAAATTACATTATCTAATAAAAGTGAATGAGACAAAAAAGATTCCTTTTCTGCATAAATAAATACACAAAGCCACACAATTAACTTTCAAACAAAGCAAATCTATAACAAAAGTATAACAAAAACATTTATTAAATCAGTATTGCGCCACCAGTTCAATGAATTTAATCCAAGTCTATGGAACAGTCACAAAATGTCACCAAAAACACTCTGTCCCTCTAAATTCTTTCAGAAAATCTTAAAAATGTATCAAATCGTACCCTTTGCTGAATATCATGATATATATCGTATTGTGAGCAGAATATCGCGTACCATGAGATTAGTGTATCGCTAGCCCTAGTTAAGATAGTTACTTCATTTGTGCTATAAAATGGCACTATGTGCACAGAAAAAAACACAATACTGCCCCTTTAAGTATGTGCATGTACAGTCGAGTGTGTGCACTCGATATGCAGTGAGGGCACTTTTTGCATAAATTACTACATCAAAGCAAGGTGGAATGGATCAGCCTATGGCACATCTGAGGTACTAAAGAAGCTCAAGCTGCTCTCATAGTTGTATCTGTTGACTGTTGTGGTGTCTCTGATTTTCTTCTTGGCAATAGGTTCCCAAAGGGAATATTGGTACTGGTACTTTTGGTAGTGTGGACAGGCCAGCTTCTTTAGCAAGGAGCGTTTGTAGCTCATCTTTTCTGTGGAGGGTGTTGGTGACTGACTGCTGGACAAGCATGAAATCAGCAGTATTTTTCTTTATTATTCTATCCCAGGAGTCTGTGACCTTTACATCCTAAACAGCCATTATTCCTCTCTGGCCAGCCAAATAAAACTTATTTAGCGCCACAAATGTAACACAACTTATAATTTTAGGTAAAAATCTACTATAGTTTGTTTTTAAAGAACTGCCATTTAATTTTCAGCTAAAGTTATTGAGAGCCACTGTGGAAGGTCCAAAGAGCCACAGGTTGCATTTGTAGTCATTTAAATGACTACAAATACACATTTGAAATATATGACTGTGTGTGATAATTCTATAAATTAGGAGTTTTACTTTTTGAACTGAGATACTAAAACATAATGTTTGACTTTAGCACGCCTTGCCCTGATTAGTAAGAGCTGATGTGATGGCATAGGAGACATTCTTATCCATATTATGCTGCTGGTGACACTGTAATTCATCACTGCAATTAGGGAGAAAGAAATTAAACCTTCTAGTTTTTCAGTAAATTACAACATAATTAACATGAGAGTGCTGTAAAATTTACATCTGTAACCAACTATACTTTGTAACAAAATGGGCATGTAATTATGAGTAAAAAATATCTCTTAGATGGCTTTTAAAATAACTGCTTCATGAATTCAAACATCCCCCCGTAGAGAAGCAAAATCGGTCAGAAGAAAGGACTGAAATCACTCTGTTTTTGTGAAACCGGCCAAACATCTCAGCTGATAATGTGTTTATAGAAATCCTCTGCAGGTAATATGTTTGTGATGAAAGAAATGAAGAGGAGGATAAAAGCTTCACACTGCGCTGTCAACTGTGCACTTACGGACAGGCTCGGTCTTGAACAGCTCCGTGGGGCTGCTCTCTCCTTCGCCCTTGCCGTTAATGGCCGACAGCTTCACCTCGTAGCGGCTCTCCGGTTTCAGGCCCGTTATCGTCACCTCGTTGACGAAGTCTGTTACAATATCAGAGATGGTGCAGTTTCTGTTGAGAGCACCTTGATCGTTTCGATGAGCAGAACAACAAAGGAATGTCCTCCCGTTCCAACAATACATGCATAATTAATTGGCGAACACACGAACGCTGATTAGCTGGATTCTCATTTTGCCCAAACAATGTTTGGACAACTGATTAATCCATTTAGAGATGTATCGAAACTCGGCATACAGGAAAACAAGAACAGCAGCCGTGTTCAATTATTTTGTCAACGTCACAGTTTCTATTGATGGCCAAGTGTGCCACGATCCAACAAAGAAACAATTTGTCTAATAATTAATTACAAACTTGATAGTCTAATTACAACTATAAGGAATAATGCAATTTTTTTCATATAAATGTATAATTTTATAATTCCAAATTTAAAAATTGAAGTAATTTAAAACTATACAGAAATAATTATAGATGGTTTTAGACAAGTGCAATACATAATAATCACTGACCAACGTTTAAAAATTTTTGTATTTTATTCCTTGTAAACATTTAAATAAAGAAGCGTTATTCATTTAACTTATGCCAGTTTCATGTGCCAAATCTATTTACAGCTTTATTTGAATTTATTTGAATTAAAATATTTATTTTTTAACTGTAATTAATGGTAATTTTGGCCCAAGTAATAGTGTTTTTCAGTTGGTGGCAGTTGAGTATTACCATCAAATTTTCCTACATTATTAAAACTTATCTAGCTTTTATATAAAAAACAACGCATGAATATTGATTTTTACATTTGCACTGATATTTCTGACATTTTGCATCAATTCCGACCAAAATAAAAAAATACAGGTAAGGCTTTATCTAACATTCATTGAAAAATAACAAAATGTTTTGCTGAACTTTTAAGTGAGTGTTGCACAACCACTAATACCAGCAGTTTAGTTTTTATATGTGCGTTTACCGTCTTGGACCTCGTAGACTTTCTGCGTCCAGCTGCTCCTGCCCTGCATCCTCCACTCAGCTCTGTACTTGAGAACGGGAACGCCTCCAGTAGATTCAGGCTCTCCAAACTTGATCAGAGCAGTGGTGGAGAAAGGCCTCACTTCATCAATGACCAACGATGACGGGACCTCTGTGAAATAAAAAAATTTGGTCAGTTTAACTACAGACACTTTAAAATTTCACCAAAACGATTCTTCTGGCCGCTTGTTCCTTTTACAGTGAGACATTGAACTCTTTAATGCTTCTCATAATACATAGTAGTTGCATAAGTGAGTTAATTAGTGATTTATAGGTTTAAAGCTATGGATCTTACTGCACTGTATGTTCATTAAGTGCAGCTAAATGTAAAAAGCATTCTTTGATTCCTGAAGTAAGCATTGCTCATTTTGCCTATTGGTGGACAAATTAACTTCCAGGACTTGAATTCAGGTTAATGTTCTGCTACATGCAGATGACATTCATTTTTCATGCAAAAAACAAACAGGCAGCAGAAAAACTGTCATCAGTAATTTGTATACAAATTGCTTCATGGGCATACTCCACCACCTTTAAAAGATTTTAATCAATTATATTTTGTGCTATACGGACTTAAACTGTTTAGCTCACAGACAATTCATTGTTCTAGAAATATGAAAACATTTAAACTATTAACAGTAAGTGTTCAGGAATATACTGACACTAGTAAAATAAAGATTTATTTTACCCGTCCTATATAAAACCATCTAGGCTGCGAGGTGCAGAAGGAGCTGAAAACGCATTCTGACTTTCAATCATTCTTTGTTAAATTTACCAGCATAAAAATAAATCATTGTTCACCACCCACTTCTCGACCCATTTTGGGGAAAATTACATTATTAAAAGTGTTTAACTAATTGAAACAGTAATATCCGAGTTCTGGTGGCTTTGCGGGATTCCTACACTCGAAAGCGAGCTCCATTCTGTCCTGCATCACTTTGATCTGGGAAGTAAAAAGGAATACTGTAATTACTGTGGTTGAACAGGTTTCTGCCTGAAGTGAAAAATGCTGCTTTTTTCTCTAGTCACTTCAGATGGTGGCTTAAAACCTGTTTTCTCTTTTCCTCTCGTCTTGTGAAGACGGATGCATTCATATGAAGGTGTAACATTATTAACTTGTACTTTTCTCAAAAAAGAATTCAGTTGAATTATGCAGATGCAAAGTAAGAACACGACAAAGTTTTATTTTACACTGCACCGAGGGCTTTGATGCAAGACACAGATAACCGTTGCTGATAGTTGAGCTGATGTCTTTTTATATAAATTTATCTTTTATCTAAACAAACACTGCTGCTTTGTGTAATCTCATGCTGGCTGTTACTGCCAAATATATTTTCAAAAGGAGTGTAAAATCTGTTTTACAGCCCAGAGCAAGACAACATCTAAAGTAATACTCTGTGTTTTAGGTTGTTTTCACACCTGACTGTCTGGTAGACTCTGTTTGATTTTTGGACCAAACTTGCCACATTTGTTATATTTTCAACTGGTGCGGTTTGCTTTCACACTGCATGTGTCAAACCAACCAAACCCTATGAAAAACCTGTTCACCCTCTTGCCTCTGGAGGCGCTAAACCAAGAACCACTGAAAGAAACAGCACAAAACATCTGAAGAGGACATTGAGTGGAACGTCCTTCTTCATGAAATGTAGACAAAACTGAATTGCCGTCAAATTTTAGCGGTTGTAGGATTTCTCTTTCTTTGGTGAAAGACCACAAGCCTTTTCTCCCACTAGAACTGGACATTTGTTTTGGTTACATTTACACTTTGTGCTTTTGGAGTGGTCTCCGGTCTGCTTAGCGTTCACATATGCATCCAAACCACAACAGAGTTTACAGCAACCAGTCCAAGACCTAGGTTTGTAGGCTAACTAGCTTGATTAATAGGAGTAGTGTGAATTTACACTTAAGTTTACTTCTGCTACAATGGTATTGAATCGTATATGCAAGTTTCAGCAAGTCAAATGTAACAAAACCTAAGAACTGAGCTTTGTGCTTCTCACACTGCAGATTTTGCTCTCTACAGCTTTAAACCACATAGTGCCAAGCTTAAAAGTTTTGTTTTATCATCTTAACTCGAATTGGTTGGTAGTAGAAATAAGCCAGTTGCAAAAACCAACGTCATCCAGCCAACTGCTAATAAATTTGATAGAGGCAAAGCTAGCAAGGGTATTTTAGCAGCTAGTTACCGGTAGCCTCAATCGCCTTGAGTCACAGAACTCAATGACGATGTTTCCGAGCAACTTAAACTTTTTCCTAATAGAAAAGTCCCATGAGAAAAGAAAACTACATTAAACAATCCTGCCTCTGCAAAGTTTGAGACCTGTGACTAACAAATTAAAGACCAACTTACATTTTGAATGAATTTGACATTTTAAGGACTTAATTTTACACACACACACAGACAACACTTTTTAAGACATTTTACGGATGCCCGGACACCCTGTAAATATTTAAGAGCTATTACTGAAATATTCAATCTACTCTGCTGAGTTGTATTTTTAATATAATTACATGTCAAGGCCAAATGCTGTAAATAAGAGTGAGATTTAAACCACAGCCTCATTACTGACCGGCCTGAATGAGCAGGAACTCCTTGGACTCGGTGCCCATCTCATTTGAGGCGGTGCAGTTATAGCTTCCAAAATCATTTTCAGACTCTGGTGTAATCTGGAGGGGAGAAGAAAATAGAGCAGTGAACATATGAGGGGAAGCATAGCTAAACAGATGAACAAACTTATGTGTTAAACATCATGAAGGTGACCTTTGTGTTTGTCCATCAGAGTAGCCTATTTTCATGTGTTGCTGTGAGCCTTCATGCTGCTGAATTATTCATGGATTCCCCCCCCCCCCCCACACAATGAGGCTAGAAGAAAACCCCCCTCACTTCTTAGTCTATGCCCATGAAATCTTTATGACACAAGGTGATGGGGGGTCTGGGATGTGTCTGTGCACATGGAAAAAACTTTATGCATACATTATGTATGTTTACGTTGCAAAGTTACTTTAAAGTCAGTACCTGTAGGTAGCTGGATAGAGGAGTTCTGAAGATTTTGATGTTGGTGGTGTTAGAGTTTGGAAGCTGCAGTCCATCTCTGAGCCAAACAATTGACACATCTGTGGGAAAAGCCTTGACCTCGCAGCTGATGTTGACCGGGTTTCCCTCCCAGGTGTAAACCGCAACTGTTCCGTGGATCTTAGGCGTATCTAGGAGTTAACAATGTGATTCAGAAAACTCTTTCAAACTGCTGAAAATATTCTTTAACTTGTGTATAGTTCTGGTTGGAAATTCATACACATTCATTGTGGGGCTTTTAATGATTTATTTAATTTTGTAGGGTGAATATTTTTATTTCACATTTCTGAGCAGAATTGATTTAAATTAGTTAGTTTGTTTTCTGCAGAAAGGCACCATTCAAGCATACTCCAAAAGATTTCACAGGGTTAAAGTTGGGGTGTGACACTCAGCTTCCTTTATCCATTCTAGTTTCAGTTTTTATGAGTATTTGGGATCCCAGTCCTTTTGCAGCACTCAGTTAAGTCAAAGTATCGCCCATCTGACCCAAACTCTCACCTTTTAGATGAAAGGTGTAGGGTCAGGATGTTCAAAATAACAGGGACTTCTCAGATTTAGGTCCATCAAAACCTGGAAGCTGCTAAAATACAAGTGTTCCGGTCAAAATTCACCAAGAATTAGAGTTCCTGGTGAATTTTAGTTCGCCAAGAACTGAGAGGGTCCCAAACAAAACAGAAGCCTCTACTCAAAGTTTATGTCCTTCAATGACAACTGAGATTCGGAAAGTTCTATGATCAAAGAAGACACAAACTTGATTTATCTATACGAAGCAAAAATGTTTGCAACAGTCAAGCTGAGGCTTTAAAACCTAAGAGCTATGTACCAATTGTCGAGCTCAGCGGTGGCAGCAACGCCAGAGGATGGAGCAATGAAGAACAACGAGTACCTCCAAGTTCTTCAAGTCAAATGAACAGCTACCTGGTTGAAACTTAGACACACTTTGGTTTTCTAACAAATCAGTATAAAACAATGATCCCAAATGGATACAGATTCCAGACATTAGGCTTCTGCAATGACCCTGACTTCAACCCTGCAGAACGTGTGTAGACTGTGGTTGTTTATCCTGCGGCAGGATAACAACCAATTAACTAAACTCTATGTTCACCTTGAAACTTGCAGATAGCTACAAAATGTTCCAGTCAAGGTGGAACTTACTAAGGAATATAGTTTAGATTTATGGCCTGAGCCAGACTCAAACGCATCAAAGAAATTCAGGCCGGGTTGGGTCACTGTTATTTGCTGTATGTATTGCTCGCCTGCGATACATATTGCACAGAGAAAACCAAACGATAATGTACAATATAAAGTTATTTTAATCTGCCTATAGTCTAGAGTAGATAGCTTAATTTGTTGAGGAAATTAACACAGTAAAGAGGGTGCAGAAGTTAATCAGATTGAAACAAGCACAGTAGACCGCATGCACACACAGATCTGCCCTGCTCTGTTTGAGCAGCAGTGGAGATGGGATCCTGCAAATCACACATCCCAGATGATTTGCACTTGAGTATTTGAACTTGACTCACCCTGAGGTTACAACAAACGACAAGATGGAACTAGAAGATGAAAATGGTTACACTGGTTACACTGCTTATTTAAATGGTTTACAAACATAAGCAGTAAAATCGTAATTTAAAAAATTAGGCATAGGTCTATAAGTAAAGTTAATCAGTCGGGTTGGATTGGGCTCGGACACATTGCCTAGGAACTTGTTCTCACATACTAGTCAGCCTGTATGTAGAACTTTGACCCTGTGTAAATTACAGATGGTTCCCCAATAGTTTAAAATTTGTTCTCCACGTGCTTTACTTTTTTTTCCCTTAGGGTTGATTGTTGTCGAATCATGCCAAATTTGAAAAATAACGGCTCAAATAAATAATTAAAACCCCAAAAGATCCACAATATTCACGCCCATTGTGACTATAGGTTCACCTAAACCTAACCCTCAGGAAACGTACTTATTTTCCAGATAAACTGAAGACAATGCAATACTCACAGCGGACCTCCAGATAAGCGTTCTGTTCGTCCTCTCCGATGGCACTGCGAGCTGTGCAGAGATACTGACCGGCATCTGTATACTTGACATACTTCAGAGTGAGGGAGGACACACGAGCATCGCTCCTTACTACTACATTTCCATCTGGGCTCTAAATGGTAGGAGAAAAAGGTTTGGTGTAAGGGGTGGAAAAAAAAGCAAAAAAACAATAGGACTTCGTTAATGGCTATATTGCATTGTCATGTTGAACAATTTTGCAGAAAGATGTTTGTAACCTGAAATGGAAAACGAAAAGTAAGCCAGCCTTTAATAAAGAGAGGGGACATTAACTTAAGGAGGGAGGCGAACAGCGCTTGATAAAGACGTGGAAACATGGGGACGCTGATGACGAGGCAGGGGAGCTGATAAATAATAGATGGAAGACAGCATTAAGAACCATCTAGAGCTTTTCACATGGCAGCTACTAACTTGTGAAACATGCTGATGCACAGCTGCAGACAGGGTGCTCCACGCTTGCACTTTTACACATTGGCTGACATATTATTTTTTTTTGTTACATAATCACTGTTTCCAATAATTCTTTTTTATTTCCCCATTTGCTGACATTATTCGTTCTCAGATATGTTATGAGGCAGCGATGTGTACTTCTAGCATTTACTCTGTTTTCAGGGATGTATCAAGTCACCTACCATTTGAAACCATGACTGTTACAGCAGTAAGTGCACTGATGCTGTTGTGACTGTTTTTATCATTTGGTACTAAAATGCCAGACTATAAGGTTTCTTCTTTCAAAGAGCTGTAGTGAAGCATATTACTATAAAGTCCCATTAGCCACTTGAATTTCACGATGACGGCCATTTTTCAATATGGCTGCCATTTTGAGCTTTTTAAGCCGATATTGCCATAAGATGTTACCCATTTTCATGACTTGGATGAACTTTGTCAAATCATGTTTTCTTATTCATGCAACTTTAAAGTGATAATATGTGGAAAAATCAGCAATTGAGGACTTTGCTGTTTGTGAATCTCAAACAGTCGTCAACTAGACAGAGACGAAAATAACAATCGTCTTGGTTGGCGCTAACTTCCACAAATTTTTGAAATGTGTCTAGCAGTTTAGAGTTAGTAGAGCTAAGATTTTTATTTAGTGAATTTATGGTTAGTGAACCTAACCTTTTGGTCACCACTGGCAATAACTACTGCAGATTTTAATACAAATGTATATTTACCATTATAACCACAGTGGCCACTTTGAAAAATGTCCAACAGAAAAAGATAACTGCAGACCAAGAAAATATAAATTATTTCTATGGTTCAAAATATGTAGGTTGGTATTTGACACCAAACACATTCATCTATTTGGTGATTTTAGTGCAAACATGTATTTTCCATGACAATCATGGTGGCCCTCTTAAAAAATTACAAAAACTATTACTAGACATGAGCGATCAATGGGTCAAATTATGCACAATATAACAAAAGTAATCTGTGATAATCAATGGTAAATTTACTACAAAATACATGATCTCTAACGACCATCTTGTAAAATGGCGGCCACCTTGAATTTTTCTATAACTTTTTCTTCTTTTCTTTTCTGTTTTTTGTGAAAAAAAGCGAGACCCATTAAACATCTATGCCAAGTTAACTTCTTGTATCCGCATGTGAAAGATTTTTTCTGAAATATTCAGTTGTCTTCTGCACCAGTATTTTAGTGCTTTATTCATTTAAAAGACAAAACAAATTAAAACATGACATCCTCAACATAATCAGATCCACATCTACCAAAACCAAATAAATTGATTTTCTTTTTCTTCACACATTTATACAATCGCATTATGCATCTGTTCCTTTAACAAGGTGCTAGACCTGAATATCTAAGCGTCTCTTACGGTTGCCTTCGTGGCTTTGATCCAAATTGAAAACAAAACAATGGAAGAATGCTTTTACACAGACTGAATTAGGGCCCAGCCTGGGAAGCCATTTAAGAGAAACAGTGTTAGTTTGTATTCAAATTGAACACACAAAGCATGTCTAGGGCATTTATTATGCATAGAGGGTAGCGGGAGCAGGGAGACACTTACATAACACACACTACCCTTTTCTTCTGACCCCTGTGCAGATAGCTATCTCAGTCGACCCCTGTGGTGCTGTTTTCGATTGCTGCATTTATACAACATGCCACACTGCATCTAAGCATTAGCGCCTACTTTAAAGAAAGCTTTGGGTATGGATGGGCTTTTTTTGGGGACACTACAGCCTCTGATGTAATTTGTAAAGAAGCAATGTGTGTGAGAGATCCCAAAAATTGTGGAACGTTTTTATATATTTATCAACATTTCAGTAAATTAGATTATTATGAAAAATCTCAGCTAATTTAGTTATTGTGATTGAAAAAACTAAACTTCTCCTGATTCATTACCCACAGTGAGACATGCTTTATTTGATTTTGATAATTCTATCTTACAGCACACGAAAACCCAACACTCAGTTTCTCTGGAATTACATGGAAAAAAAAAAAAAGATTAATACAAATGTATTAACACAATCATCTTCTAAATTGTCAGTTGTCAAGTAGCCGGTAATCAACACCCTCAACAACGTGGGTGTGCCACAAAAAAAAAACTGCTAAAGCAGCTGGCTGTTCACAAAGTGCTGTGACAAAGCCTATTGATGGAAAGTTTAGTGGAAGAAAAACCTGTTAGTAAAAGGTGTAGTTCTTAGTGCTATATACGCCAAAATCATACTGTTGAAAGAACTCATGGGCCACAAATATATGATTTCCTTTTCCGTTCTTTTTTTATTGAAAGGATTAACAACTTTAACGGTTCTTATTTTTTCCTTGTTAATGTCCCAAAAACAAACAAAACAAGCAATGTTTTGTTTGCAGGCTTTACTTGTGCCCCCACCAGGCTAAGCATTGCAAATTTCTTTTTAAAATGTTTGCATTTTTTAAGGCTTTATAGTTAGTGTTCAGATATGAATCTCCCAATCTTTCACTATCACATAATTATCAAGTGACATTTTCAAATTTCTTATCAACTTTAAACATTTTATAACCCAAAAACACGACGGGCCGCTGAATCAATGATTGCCCTATGCCCAACCACCGAGCTTAGCAAGTTTTCTGGGGGAAACCTTGTACAACGTGACATTTTTTAGTTGTATTTGACATATATAACTTCTTGGATGTGCTATAAAATGGCAGAATGTGCCAGAAAGATACATAATACTTTAAAGTAAAAAAGCCATCAATCATATAAGAAACAATTTGCATTGTACATAATATTTTCCATTAACATTTGTTGAATTGGAATCTGCATCTTTTTTCAAATATCTTGCTCTTTGGACATTTTGCCCACTCTGCGTATATCTCTGGGATATACGCAAGAAAAATCACTTAATTAAGACTAATTAATTATGCAATATTCTAATATAATTTTATAAGAAAAAAAAATTTTAAAAAGCAAAAACAGAATGTTTGGTTTTTATGAGCTGTAAGTCATTTTAATCAAGATTAACAGTAATAATGAAACACATCACCGAGTGTAATAAATCTTTACTGTGCATGTTCCACTGCTTGATTTTTAACAACTGGAATAATTTAACTTTTCATACAACTTTCTTGAGATGTTATATGAAAAGCAAAAGCTTCTTAAAAAGATTAATCTAAATCAGAGGAGAAAAAACACAAACTTTAGCATCCTTTACTAATAAAGCCAAACTGACAGCAGAGTATGACAAGAAATAATTCTTCTTCTCAAACCAAAGAGCAACTTTGAGGAACCTCGGAGCATAAAATTGACACTACATACAGGACAAGTTAAACTCATGTCTCATCAAATATAAAATAGGCCGGCATACAAATGTGCCTTCCACCTGCACGGCTTATTAAACGAACACACTCAGTATTCTCCCAGTGCTTCCAAGCCTTCCCTCCTGTGTGATTTGTAATTGGATGTCTTGCAGAGACACACACTGATCAACTCGGAGCGCAGGTGAACTAAAAAAGCATATCATTATGTCGGAAAGTGAAAATTATTATTGCCTCATCCATTAATGAAATCTAGAGAGCTCATGACTAGAAACCACACATGCTGCAAAAAGGCCACCAGCATGTCCTTATTTTTAGATTTCACTAAAATATGCTTAATATGGACAAATGTGCGTCTCTATTTGAATAAACCTGTTGTAGTTCGTCGGGCATGTGTATTTGTTTCTGGAAGAGATCGTTTTTCTTAGTCTTATGCAATTGTATATTTTTTCAGGTTTTTAGAGTTTCCTGTTTTAATTTTTTAGAATAACTGCCTAATTATGGATCCAGATGGCCAGGATGAGTCATTCGTTTTTGTACTGGGAAAAAAAAAAATTTGTCACTTTTTGCACAACTTTTTATCGGTGATGCAAACGTTGTTGGCAACCACTGCTCACACACACCTGGAGAGGGATGCAACCCCCTCCCTCATCAGAGGTGAGCAGTTACTGTAAATATCTAAAAGTCGAACCTGTCAAATTACATTCAATATTAACATTTGGCCTGACAGAATATTGATATTATTTGCAAAACTCTGAACATTGACACGTATTTGATTTCCAAGACTACGCTAAATTCTCTTCATTTGAAACATCTGTGGAAGTAAAAATAGCGAGCCTATTTCAGGACCCAAAATGATCTGAAAGTACAGCATTGATGTCGAAGTAAAATTATAAATAACTGTGGTAACTTTAATATTCAGCATTACACATCAAGCAGGGGATCAGTGACGCACTTAGCGAAAAGAGAAGATGAATCTGAAGCAGTTCTGATCATTTCACTCAGCGCTGCGGACGGCACAGAAATGACGAAGATTTTCTCACTAATTTTCACACATATTTGATGGAGAAGTAAGCATCAGAGGGCTGCTCTTTTCTTCAGCCAATTTTTAGATTTCATTGACTGGCGGCCCTTTGTTCATTTCAACTTTTTCAACCCAAAAAAGTCTGATCTACATACTACATGAGAATGGCAGTAATTTTGGAAGCTGTACATTTAGAGCGGTTGCATGAAAAGGAAAAGATGTGGAAGAGAGACATTCATAATGGCAGACATCATGAATGTCTGCCATTATGCCACTTCTGACATAAAAAAAAAATTTAGCAAAAAAATCCAGCATTTGATTCGTCAGATACATCTGAAGAAAACTACGTTGATGATTCGTGTTTGAGAAGAAAAAGTCACAGGTTTGAAAAGAGATAATCACCATGTAAAGTGCCTCGCAAAAGTATTCACATCCTTTTAACTTTCACACATTTTGTAATGTTAAAACCACTAACCTAATTATATTTTACTGTAATTTTATGTGATAGAGCTCAGGACGCACAAAACTGTCATAATAGGAAAATGTTCAAATATTTTATAATTTTATTTTCAATTTTTAACAAATATCTGAGATAACACTCCAGTTGCTAGCTTTAGCCGTCGTTCCATTAAGTCCAATCGAGTTCATTGTCGGAAAAAAACGCCAACCTCCACAGCATGATACTGCCACCAATATGTTTCAAGGTAGGGATTGTATTTTGTTAAACACAATCTTTAAGTAATATATAAAAAAAATGCATCCCAGTTATTTCCTACACTGTGTTAGCTTATCACATTAAGTCAGGATAAAACACACTAAAGTTTGATTCTAACAACTCAAAACGTGAGCGAATTGAAGGTGTATAAATACTTTTCCAAAGAAACGATTGTGCTAAAAATGTTGCGGTTGAACTGATAGTAGTGAAGCCAAAACGGACAGAATTCCACCAGCACTACTTTCTCTACTGCATCATTCTCAGCATTTTATACTCTCGTTGACCCTTATTTGATCAAGAATTTTGATCTGCATCCATTCGGAATTGAATTAGACTTCCCTGACGTGAATGATGGATGGGTGGAGGAAAAAGCCATGCATTTAGAATACCTTGTGCTGCTCAGGCCGAGTCCATGATGCCTGCAGAGGACAGAGAAACAACAGACAAAAGGCAAAGCAATTCTTAGAAGGTAATCCTCATCCTCTCAAGAATGGGATGCAGCACGTTGCATACAAGTATTAAGTGTCCGGATTATTTACCTTGCATCCAAAGTGCCTGGTCTGAATATCTGATTTTGTTAAAGCCTGCAGCTGCTGTCTTTTTTTTTTTTTTTTTTTGTTCTTTTTTCTTTCACGGTGAGAAATTTTCCACCTGGAGAATTCAGTGAATTTTATGACATTTGCAAATCAAAACAAGGTAGGTCTATTGGAATCATGAAAGGCTTTATTTTCTCAGATAAGAGGGTCCTTGGTTTATCAGGAGGATGTGATTCAATTACAAGGCAACAACAGAGATAGGACAGTCTTCCTTGGTAAAGGAGATACAGCAATTATCGACTCGCAATCCATTTTAGTCCAGTCCTGCTGTCTTTATTTGTTAAAAGCCTCTGCTCTGCACCAAGGCACACCGGTTAGAAAGCTTGTCATTGAAGTCGCCGAACAACACTTTTGGGCTTTTCAATAAGCGATGAAGGATTGAAAAAAAAGTAATTTCATTGGAAGGTCTTCCAGAAAATAAATCTGTGCCTGCAAGAGTTCTGCAAGTAGCATTTATTTTCCTCCTGGTAATAAGCTTTGTTCTCCAAAGAACAAAAGGATGGCAGCTCCCTTTGTCACATATTTAAGCCGCAAAACAAAATATTTTCTTTTTGTTTGTAATTGATACAATTAAAAATGAAATATAACCCACGCTGCTTTAGAGGTTTTTCTTCGACTTTGAAGAACCACTGCTTAGTTGTCGCGCTCACGTCTTTGGGAAATTAAATGCAACTGTTCAAAAAGCTAATTTGTTTTGAGATCTGGCACGAATTTTACATATTTTCAACAACTATAAAGCTCAAACATCCTCTGTAAAGAATGTTATAATTTCTAGAGCTGTCAAGGCAATTCTAGACCGTTGTTTTCTCCAGCTGTGTGGGAAGAAGGGTAGAGGCGCCCCCGCCCCACCTGATGCTGTGCACTGCCAGTCAGCTGGTTGAAAAAAAAAATAATTTTCCCCTCCTTTTATGAGTTTGAGAAAATTGAGTGAAAACTAACAACGCTACCCATCACTATTGAAATTAGAGAAGGCGGACTGCTGACAGCCCAACTAACTGTTGTGTTGCTCTATAAAAAGCAAACGGGTATAACATAACATTTATTCAAAACTACTTTGATTTTGTATGTTAGTGGTGGGCATTTATTGTATCGTTTATCATTTATCAAAATAAATTATAAGAATTTTCATTTATCATTGTGGCAATAAATTCCAATTCATTATACTTAAAGTCAACGTTGTCTGGATTGTTAGTTTTACAATTTTCTCTATTGTTTGTTCAATAAGAATCTCAATAAATGTGAAAATATAATTGAAGGCACTTAATGTAGGTATCCTAGTGATACAAATCACAATTTTTTATGTGACTGGTGTTCTGAAGAATCGTATTAGAAATGAGAATGTTTTTCAACAGCGGTATTTGTGCTTTTTTATGAAGCTACAGAACTACCTTAAAAAAAGAACGAAGAAATAGTTCTTATTGTCACTTTAGTAAGACAAAACATTGCGATAAAACTTTTAAGTTTATGTCGTCCACCCCTACTGTATGTCTAATTATTACATTTTGTTTTTATTTCGTGAAATAAAATCAAAGTACATTTATGTTAAAACCCCAAAAGAAGACATTCGGTCTGAGCCTCTTGCTCTTGCGTACGCTGTGGCCAGAGGGGTGAGATCCTTCAGCATGTCATGGACCATGCACACCTTGGCTTTCTCCTCACTCAGAGGAACTCCTACTGCAGCTCCGGCAGGGCTGACCTGTTTTCTCACAGCTGGTTGAATTTCTTATGATGCACAAAGCATGTCATTTGAAACGGCAAATAATACATTTAACAAACTTCTTTTTAACAAATGAACAAATATTAAAAGAGTTGCCGCCAGTCTGCAGCAGGAATATGTGAAACACCCCGTATTGAGACTGATAATTTTTAGCAAGATTCTGAGAGCTATTTGTCTGGAATACATTTCTTAGACCCTTCCTCTGAAGGAAGAAGAAGAGATGTTGTTTTTGGAAGAACATAAACGGCCTCGAGCCACTTCAGCCAGAAAAGAGGGGTATTAACATTTTGACAGAACCTCGCTGCAATCCTATTAGCTCAAAGAAATTGACAAAGTGGCAACGCGTTAAACAGACCAGACCATCCTGGAAACTGTAAGCATCTGTCTGAAAGGTAACTGACTTAGCGTTAGCTGCAGGCAGAGCTAGTGGAGTCGACAGGTGGGAGATTTAACTGGAGTTTGTTCTTTCTGCTTGTTGTACAGAGATAAACAGCCATCTTTTTTCAAGGGAAGAGACATGAAATGTTTAGCACTAGTGCTTCTAACAAAAAAAGGTAATTTAGTCACATGTGCAACCAATATTCTCTGAGCCTTTCATTAAGACGTTAATTATGACTCCAAGTTAATTTTTTACAGCCGTGTGAACAATTGCACATTTCTGTTCATGTTAAATTTTTTGTAATGCAAAACTTCCATGGTCCTCAGAATCTTCGTACTTCTCTAACATACATCCAATAAATTGCAAAGTTACATCACATCTCGGCGGATAAAGTCTCAAAAATATCACAGACTTTTCGAACCAGTGTAGACAGCATGCTACATCCAATTAAAATCACTACACTGAAAAAACTCCATGAGACAGAAACCTTTGCGGACAGCATGCTCTGTGGTGATGCTGACGAGAAAATGTTAAGCATGTCAATGAGATGTGATGCCCTACAAAGCAGGAACACACACACACACAAAAAAAACATTATTTAGATGCAACAAGCAGAGTGATAAACAGCTATTTCATCAGATGCAGTGGCGAGAAAATGCAAGAGGAAATGGAAGCAATCTACTGGAATAATAATGGGGTAAAACAGTGAATCAAACCATCAATATTCACATCTAAAAGCACTTCTGCATCATCGTTAGTGCCTCGACAGAAGGCTTTTAAAAGACTTACGGCGTGTTTAAAGTCGACTGTCTTTACATTAGCTAATTCCTTTAAAATCCTTGACAATCAGCACCTTTTTCTCAGTTCCAAAGTAAAGACGGTAAATACTTATGAGCAAAGCTGACCGTTTATTATCAAGTGCGGCTTTTTGGCCCCGTATTATCCGAGCGCCGCCACAGAGCAGCTGCCCAATTAAAACGGGCGACTCGACGGCGTGGAACGTCACCACTTCTTCGGCATAAGCGGCAAGCGAGCTGACGAGCAGCCGCCGTCGTATCGGTGACGGGTGCTTATCTGGGACAAAAAAAAGACGAGGAGAGGACACCTACCGCAATCACTTGAAGGAGGAAACACCAAGAACAATGTGCTGCTGGCACCCAGGAGAGTTATCATGTTTTTTTTTTTCTTTTCTCCTCCAGCCCATTGTTAGTCCCTTCCACAGACAATAATCCTCCTTCTGTTCTGACTCAAACTGTAATGTCAGCGGGAAAAAAGAAAACGGCGACTAGCGCAAATAATTTGGACACGTAAACAGAACCTTAACTGTGTTGTTTTTTGTTTGTTTGTTTTTTAATCTAAAACATCTGATTAAGCTTTCTGTCATTGTCCTGAACCAATGACAGAAAGGCTGAGCCTTGGAACATTTCTATTATTTCAGGACAAAATAAGCTGCAGCCACCTTTACATCACATCTCATCACGCCTGACCTGGCATGTTAATAACGAGGAGCCAGAACAGCCCAGCCCTCTGTTTCAGCTGGAAACACTCAAAGGTTAAGTACAAGTTTCTTCACACATCTTACTACTGATAAAATCCCCTCACTAGTCTTTTCAGCATCCAAAAAAAACCCCAACTAATTAAAAGTGCTAACCTTGATTTTAAAAAAAAAAAAAAAAAAAAAAAAAAAT
>CAEGAE010010585.1:0-111118 GCA_903067095.1 Girardinus metallicus
CATCAATCCCTGAACCATCAACTCCATCTGAGAGCCTCTTTTCAGCTGCAGGGATCATTGCTACAAAAAGACTCCAGTAAGTCTGACAGCAGAGCATGTAGAAATGCTGACATTCCTCCACTGCAATGTTTAAGTGGGTTTGTGTGTGTGAAAAGTTATTGTTTTGCAATAGCTTGAGTAGTTTAGTTATGAAAGGCGACATCTGCACTACTTTTGAACAATGTTCTAGTTTTAGCATAAACTAAAAAAAATGTCTCTTATCATTAAGACCTGTTTAAGTATTGTTCCAAAAAACATGTATGAAGACAGTACGAATGGTTTCATTTAATTTGTTAAATGTGTTTGACTTTATTTCCTTTGACATACTTTTGGTTGAGATTTCATGTCATATTCTAAATCTCTTCACATTTCGAAGTATTTTTCTTACAGAGTTGTGCTCCATACGATGCTTTATAAAAAAAATATTTCAATATTAAATTTGTTTTGTTACTCTGGTGAAAATATTTTAATTCCCACTACATTTACATAGGATTAAACTAAATTGTTAGTTTCAGACTTCTAACAAAACATTTTTAGATTAATCAATAATCAATAGGTGTACCTCTGATTTATACAAACATTACTTGTAAATAATTTCAGGAATAAATGCATTTTAGATTTAGCAGAATTTAATCTTCATTTCAGAAACTTATGAGGGAACCCCATAGGCAATAGTGAGCATCTTTCGGGTTATTAAAACAATTTAAAATAAGATTATTCTCAACTGCTATGCTACAAATCAGAGCTACAGCTCAACAAATTTGAAGCTCCAAGTCCAAAATTGTTTCCATTAAATATTCCAGTAATAAAAAGTCAGCAGATATGTTCATGACTTTAGTAAAAATAGCTTTTAACTGAAGCTTTCTGATAAGGTGAACTTTATATTGTCGTTGGGTGTCTATGAAAGAAATAAACTTCTGTTATTACTCTTTTTAAAAATTCAACTTAAGAAATTCGCCTTCAGAGATTCACACAGTGTAGTTCTGCAGTACCCACCCGGAGTCGCTCCTTGGCATTGACTAGCTCTCTCTTCTTTACGGTTTCGCTGAAGTCCTCGGCCACATAGTACAGCCCGTCTCTGCTTCGCTTGAACTTCTCGATGCTGCAGTAGAGGGGCAGAGCGGACTCCCCGGTGAACCGCTTCAGAATATCACTCATTAGTTCTGGCTCTGGAACCTTCATTGTAGCAGTCCTCGTTAACTTAAGAAAAACAAAACAAAAAAACAAAAACACGTCCTCTTTTCACTTTATTTCGGTCGGCGCACGTGAGTATTCTCCGAGTTTGACATCCGGGAGACAAGAGGAACACACCTGGACTTCCCGTTGTTAATTAGGCTCGCGCCAACTGTAGCGGATCTTACCTGAATGACGCCCTCAACGTGGGTGAGTTCCCACCGCTGCCATTTTCTCTGTTTGAATTTTAAGATGCGCCTAACTAAAAACGTCACTAAATGTACTAGATGTGCGGATGGTTTGCTACAAAACCACGCGTCATCTTTTTTATTTACTTAACTATTATTTTACCAGGAAGTCCATTCATATAAAGTCTCGTTTTCGAGGGAGACCTGGCCAAGAGGCACACTAATGTACAATACGCAAAATGACAATTTGTATATATTAAATTTCCACAACAGAATAACACAAGTACATTTGGAAACTAAGTTATTTTCTGCTAAAATTGTATGAATTGTATAAGTAATCGTTTTGTAAAAGTTTTGTTTGTCTTAGTTTAATAACCTAAAAAACGACATAAAGTGGTAGTTCTTTAACAATGATGATTTTGACATTCTCACAGATTTTATTAAATTGTGAAGCTGTCCTTTCACAAAAGTGTTATGCAACATTTGTGGCTCATAACAAGTTTGAATGATTTTCTTTTATTTTTAGTTCTATATGTAAAAATGATCAACTCCAACAACTTTACAGTGCCAAATAAATTATGGCAACCATTGCTTGAATTATACTATTAAAGTTTATATATTTTGATACAACATTATATATAATATTCCCTTTCTGTAACGACTATTTCGTTAGTCAAATAATAAAAGTTGAACATTAGATTGCCATTACCAATCAGATAAAAGCCTAATTTTATCTTATTGAATAAACACAGTCGTTGTTGTGAATTAAAATCTAATATTAATGTTAAGCAGCATCACCTAAATTCTTGTTTTTTATTTTACCTTGTGAACCACGTGTAGTGAAGTCTAGTAATGTCTATATTCAAAAAATCAAAATGGCCGCCCTCGTCTTGAACGGTATGAGAATAATGAGTTATATTTTGGATCCAGTGTTTGGTGTAAACTACCCAACCTTTGTCGTAACAGAATTTGGTTTATTTTTTTGTCTGTGTATTTCTCATAGGTGTTCTCATGTTTTAACTGAACCCTTTAATTGCTTTTTTTTTTTTTTAACCAAAAGAGGATTGATCTGCATGGCTGAATGTCAGGCTTCCTAACAAAATATATATTTTTCTATAATTCTGCAGCTTTTCTAATATTAAGCAGTTGAATCAAAAGATGTAGTCACTGGTTTAGCAGACCAACAGCAGGGTCTCCTTGATAATCCATAACAAAACGGGGCTTTTGCCGCCTAATTTACACAGTTGTGTGTAACTGTAACTTCTTGCCGTCTGCTTTGGCGGAGTTCCGTGTTTGCACCCAGTGTGAACCAACGTCTCACCAGGAAAAGAAATGTGTTTGCCTTCAGTCCATGTTGGCTACACTTCCAAATATTAACACTAACAGTCGCCTCACTCAGCTCAGCACTTCTCTCTGCGCAGTGGAGGACGCTCTTTTACAGCACAGGCAATTTCCAGTCAAACTGGTGCATTAAATACATCATGGGCTGACATTAGTGACTGAGTAAAATTTAAAAACCTCAACAGGATCCACGCCAAGACGAAGTAATCGTTTCTCAATAGCCGAGAGTTCAGACCTTCTGTACGAAGCAAAGCGTAGAACCAGAGGTCGGTTATTACCAGGCTAGGACTTTGAAGGTGTAGGTTGACTTTGTCCAGGTAGAAGCGTGGAGATCAAGAGGATCCAGGATGTAGAAGAGTTAAGTGCCAGACATGGAAACCTAACCCAGGATGAAGCAAAGCGAATGCTTCCGAAACAAACCACTCTGGGATCTGAAAAGAGGCTCAAGAGGTCAGTAACTATATGTGAGAAAGAGAATCACAACAGGAGCCAGTTTACCACTATAGCATGGACAGAAGACTGAAAATCATCCGGGTTCTCTGCCACTCCCTTAAAGCAGCTTTTGATGAGCTCAGACAAGCAGCAAGTGGAGTCAGTCAGCTTTTTCTGCAAGAGAGAGGACAAAACACACTTAAGGCAGATATGGCATGCATGGTCAAGCTCCTTTGTATCCATCCATCTCATTACACCCTGTCCCTTAGTGGACAGGGTGTAATGAGTCGGGAGGTGCTGGTGCCTATCTCCAGCCACGTTCCGGGTGAGAGGCAGGGTCACCCTGGACAGGTCACCAGTCTGTCGCAGGGAAACACAGAAACACGCATGCACAGGGAGAACATGCAAACTCTGTGCAGAAAGACCCTGGGCTGGGAATTGTACCCAGAACCTTCTTGCTGCAAGGCAACAGCTCTACCAACTACGCCACTGTGCAGCCCCAGCTCCTTTGTATATCTCTAAATTATTAAAGCCTCATGCTCCACCTCGAGCTCACAGGTCCTCAAACCAAAATCTACTCTCGGTCCCTAGGACTGGGTATAAAGCTCCAGGGATAACTCTTTCCACACTGTTGCACTTCGACGTTGAGAGTCTGGAACTATTTTAAAAAGCAGCTGAAAGCATTTTTTATTTTAATGTGCTTTTCCTTTGCATTTGATTGTATGTGCCATTTAATTTGCTCTCTATCTACTAATTAAATTCTCTCTCTTATAAGTTTCGCCAGTGAAAGAAATGAACTTTTACTTTTCTGTAATGTGCAAGTAGGTGAACGTTTTTACACATAACAGTTTCAGAGGATTCCTGGAAAGATACGCTGAAGCTAACGCTGCCCGTCAACACAGTGACTTATTATTTATTGATAATGTGAATGCGATTCGTGATGTGAAAGTGCTTTGCAAGGTGGATAAGACATGTAAACGGTAAATAACAACAGAGCATCTATTTGTTGAGACGCGAGAAAGCATTTCAATACCATCCTAATAGAGTATGTCAATTTAATCACCGTAGGTGAAAAATAGCGGGATTGTTTCACATACAGCCACATTCCTCCTGCTTCGTGAGATCACAGTCTTCAAAACCACTGACATAAACCGCTCTGATGGTTACCGAGCTTACAGATTCAAAAGATTTAGTGGATTTTGAAATGGAATATTGATTCACTCATTACGCTCAAGTCTTTGCGTAGATGGAATCTATGAAGGGCTGCTTATATATTCAACCATAATGAAGGCTCTAGAATTAGACGAAGGCTGTCGTGTAAGTGGAGCAGGTCGTTTTAGGCCGATCACTTCAGCTGCAACAAAATCCTCTTTAAAAGGACAATAATGAACTGACTGTGTGTAAGCGTTATGTACAGTCATGTTTTTTTTTGTAATCATTTAGGCAATTATAGACTCCGATAATCGCATAATCACAGAAGGTGTTTGTGGACAATAACGGTCGATGAACACGTTAAGTAAAGCAGAACGTGAAACAGGGAGAGAAAGGGAAGGGTAACCTGGAAGCCGGACAAAACGCAGACAGGAGAATGGGACTGTCATTGAATTATGATTTAAAGGAAAAAAAAGTAAAAAAAAAAAAAAATGAAAAAATTACAATGGAAAACACAATAGATAATGGAATGAGATGGAAATAAACAGACTTCAACAGAAGGAGTCAGAAGAAAACAGTGAGATAAAGTATCATGTATTATGCATTTTCCAGCCACATATAATCATTTTATAGCACAACCAAGTAACTATGTAACCTTCAGTTGTTATAAAAATGTTGTACATATCAAACACTTAAAAGAAAATTGACTTCCTAATTAACACCTTAAAATTGGGCTTCTGTCTCTTTAACAAGCTCCTGCTCTTTCTGAAACTCCGCCTTCAGGACGTCATCACAACATTACTCCTCTACTAACCCTTTAGCAACATTTTTACCAGCATTTTACTGAGAAGGAGCTCGTATAGTGAGCTCAGCTGATATGCAGCTCCACCATATGTGTGCTAGTTGTTGCTGGCTAGTCTGAGGGAGCCGTGGCGGAGCTCGGCTTGGAGACTGCCAAGGGAGATCCAGCGTTTCTCAAACAGCATGCATGAAAGAATCAAGGCAACACTTCAGGTAGGTTTTTTGATCCAATAACAAGATGTGAAGCTCAAATAAGTTTATTAATACACAGCACTGCCATTTGACTATACTGAGGTGGGAGTGAAAACGACAAAGGGATCAGAGGAGCGGATGCAGCTGGGGAAAGGAGAAGGTAGGCACAAATGAGGAGACGTTTAACAGCTGGGAAGGCTGAGGTGAAAAACAAACAAAAAGCAGAATAAGTAACAGAATAAAGGGAAAAGAAACCTGAATAGCAACAAAAAGAAATAATAATCTAACGATGCAAATCCAAAACACAAACGAGAACAACTAGACTGACACGAGGAATAAACCAACATGGCAAGACACAAGAAAATAACAATAAAAAAAATGATCAAAAGAGAAAGGAGCAGTTTCTTTTTCGCAGATAAATTGCACTGAGCTTAATAGAGAAAACAAAAACAGAAAAAGCCAAAGCCACTCTGAAATAAAACAAAGCAGATTTGTGAAGAAGAGTGACGTTCCTCTCACAATGCCAGTCGCCAAACTTCTCCAAACGCTTCCGGTAACAAGCAGCAAGATCCCTTTTACAGCAACATCCTTTGCAAATATGTTTTCAGTTTTTAACTGTTGCAATGAGGCGGCTGAAAACCGCTTTTGTTTATAGTTTTACTTGATCTCTGCTTCAGCTGGTGCTTTAACTTTTCTCTCGTATCTTGACTTTTTAATGAGTTTCTTGGTTGGAGACTTTCTGGTTGGCTTTTTCTTCCCCAACCAGACTGCAGGTTCATTTCTAAATTATGTGTCGAGTGTTGTAGTTCGTATAACTCTCGAATAAGAATAAAAAACGGAGACACTTGTTTTCGACAGGAGTGCAGTACCATTCGGCCCATACTCATCGTAGTTTTGGTAAGAATAATGACACAAAATGAATGTAGAGCGCCTTGTAAAGAAGGCACTGTCCTTCTGTCACATTTAAAAGAACAGAACATTCAGTCTGTTACAGTTTCATGTTTTCATGCTTGATGTTTACTTTGCGATTATTAATGCAATTATTAATAAGTGATGGCTGTGGTAGATTATTGTGGTAGCTAATCTACCACAGTGATAGTAGATTATCAAACATCTCCTGATCACCTGTCACAGTTGGTGTGTGGGGCACCATTATTATCATTATCTCTAACCGAACTGAAACATACTGATATTATATCGATATCAAAAATCCAGAGCTTCCGCGGCATCTCTGACGGAAAAAAGGATTAAACTTTATAATAAGCTTCAAAACAACATAGTGCTGGTTGATTTAAAATATTTTATTATTAATAACTATAGAAACTGGAAAGTTCGCTGGTGCCAAGGTAATTCCAGAAAAAAAAAGTCCTCTACAACTCTGTTGTTTTCTATGGCTTTCTTTCGCAACAAAATAATGTAATTTCAAGGATTAATAATTAATAATAAAGTACTTGAAGACATTTAAAAGCTGAGTTTTTTTTTTTTTTTTCCCATTCAGATGTTATGTGACCAATTCAATAAATCGGAATGTTATTGAAAAGTCCATTTATTTCAGTAACTTCAATAAGCGAAACATATTAATGTGAGGATTTGGGTTTTTCTTTGTGTTAATTTAAGTTTCTCTGTGTTTATTTTGGCTTCTGTGTTTTCTGTGGGTCTCTGTGTTGTCCCGTCTCCCCGTGATTGATGACACCTGCTCCTCGTTGTCTCTTGTGATTGCCTCCCTTTGCATTTAAGCCCACCCGTCCTCGTCGTTGTCAAATGTCTTTTCCGCGTCCGAGCTCCCACTGTTCTGTGTTGACCATGTGATCTGTGTATTCCTGGACTTATAATTAAAATCATCTTAAACAATGACAAACTGGGCTTCACGGCGTCACCTTCACCTCAGCCAACCTCAAATCATGGCAATTAATTACATAGATTGATGTTTTCAAACCTTCATTTCTGTTACTTATGATTCATTCTCGATTCCAGTTCATGAAAACCTAAAATTTAAGTTTAGAATATTACATCGCAATTGAAAAATAGCATTTTTGTAACTGAAATGTTTAACTTTTTCTGGAGTGCCACACGGGAAAGTGACACATTTTTTCCTGTTTTCTGCGTTTCTTCTCTGATTCGTCGTCTCCAGCCCCGTGCTCACAAGCTGAATTAGCTCATTGGTCACCTGTGACTGATTGCTATCATCTGTGCTTCTGCCTGTATAAAATCTTGAGGCCAAACAGTGCGTACATACGAAAACCGGTGCGGCACAATATTCTTACGCACAAGTAGGCATGTGTAAAATTGAACGCAGCATGAAAGTTTGTGTGTGCAAACTTTTTGCTTCTCACTGAAGTTCAGATCAACTCCTAACAGGTCAGGTTGTGATACTGGGACATATTGTGTCTCTGTACACCTCAGAAAGCATGCTGTTGTGCCCCTGCTGATAAAATAGACCTAACATGGTCAACAGCAGATTAAGATCATAGAGTGTGTCAAGGGAATAAATACCAAGTAACAGAAAAACTCAGCTAAAAAACAACAGGAGCTGCTTTTCCATTACAAACGTCTGCAAAACTTTTGTCAATATTCCGCTAATGTCGAAAGAACGCAATTTAAAAATTGCACTGTTTCCATAAAAAAGGCAATTAAAATCACATGTGAATACATTAATGCAAGAGGAGATTAAAAACACACGGTACCATCATCCTTCTCGTCGTTTTGCAAGTCATGTGACTTGTGATGCAAGAGAAACTGTTTTGCGAAATACACTAATTTTGACACCGCTGAAAAACCAAGCGGCAAAACTTTTTATAAAAAAAACAAGTTTTTCTTTTTAATTGGCTTGTTTGTTTTTGTGATTCAAATTAGTGCAATTTTATAGTCATTGGAAAAGCAGCTAATGAGAAGAATTCAACATCTTCCTAAAATAACACTCTTTCATTTTTTGACAAGTGATTTTAGAAAAAAAAAAAAAAAACGCCACCATTTTTCTCTCCAAAGATGTTTTAGGCACAAAAAAAAAAAAATCCTTTTTGGCAAAAAATGACTTTTTCCCCGTGGTGACGATTTTCCAAATTCAGTCATTTTAGCTTGTTGAACTTCATCATTTTTGACTGACAGCTGCAACAAGTGGTGCAATCAAGACTGTGTCAAGAACCCGCCAACTAACAACCTAGTTTATTTGTATGGCACATTTCAACAACACAGCAGTTCAAAGTGCTTTACACTGTGACACCATAAAAAACATCATAAACATTTCATATAATCAATAGTTGTGAGAACCAATAACAGACATTACGTTGTGTCAAGTGCAGTCATTAAAATAATCCATATTGTTGGCCAACGTCCCATTTAATTCTAACAGAATCTTCCTGAGTTGTAGGTTTATTTTTTGTATTCGTACCATTGATATCAGTGAGAATGTTTTTTGACCAAACTGGAGTTAGATTTTAGGAAGGTGATTTTATTATTTTTTTTTGCTTTCTTACTGTATGTTGTTACGTAATGGTTGTACACCACTTCGGCTGGACAAGAAAGGTATATAACGACAGTCTCCAAATCTCCCTTGCCAGAAAATGAAGGCCCTGCTAGCTAAAAGTATTACACAGTTACTGATGATATCAAATTTTCACATAATCACACGTTCTCTGAGCTCCTGGTTTGAGTTTCATATCAGTAGGAGAATGTTTTGGGGGTTGAAAAGAGAGTGGGTGCAAATCGCAGCAGCCTCCAAATCTACATTGTCAAGATGAATGTGCTGCTTTCTGAAAAAAAATGTGGAGTTATGTGTGAAATAACATTTTCCCCAAAATGACACACACCCTCTCTTTTACTCACATGACTTTTATACCCGTCTCATTTATTTCAGGATTAATGGAGATAGGACTTTACCGTGAGGCTTGAATAATGGGTATATTGAGTTTCTCAAGGGGTCACATTTTTTTTTTTTTTTTTTGTACTCTGATGATTAATATACTGCATTTGCACAATGAACTTCATAAAAAGGTTGCAGTTCTGTGCAGCAGTCAGAATTTCTTTCACACTCAGTGTATTCAACATATTCTTTATTATTCATTTATCTATTTATCCATTTTTGGTTCTACACATAACCAAATTGTGTACTTTACCATCAACAATGCATTCTCACTTAGATTGTGTCCTATTTGCACCAATAATCTTCAGCAATTGCTGAGCAGACGAGGCCATCGGGACGTCCTGGTGTTCCCGATGACCAGTCCACTCCTGCACATGGTGATGATTGGCTTATTAGCCAGTTTAGACTACCGAGGGCAACACTGAGCTCTGCATAGAACTAGCCTCAGAGTTACAGAGGGAAAGCAGAAGGAACTGCGTGTTACCGGTGCCAGTTGAAGTTCCCTCTAAGTGGGAAATCCTTGCAATCGCAACGTTTCAGACGGACTTGGCTGATGGGTTGAGTGTTTCATTCATCCCTGAGCCAGCAGTACAGGACTGCCGTATGTTGCCCCGTTGTATGAAAATATCCTCCACTCTGACTGAACTGGCAAATCAAATTGTAATTGGAGCTATCGACTGTACTGAAATAAGGGTACTGTCATTCAATAAATGTGCCACTGATTTATGACAAGCAAATGTACATTTTTAAAATATTTTTGTAGCCACTTTCTTTTTTGGGTCACTAATGTCGCTCTAGAAGCTGTTGGTTTGCTGTAATTCAGGGCCAACATTCTTCATATTGTAGACCACTTCTCTGTGATTGTTACTCAGCAATGGTGTAAGTCACATTTGACTTAAACTCTACCAGTTGTATTTCAAGGTCATCTATTAACAGCTGCTTACTCAGGGGTTCTTTTTCAAGCACACATCTCAGTATTATAGGAAGAAAATACCATAAAAAATTCTTTTTTTAAAAAAAGAATTTTGTTGTGCTTTGATGCAATACAGATAAAAGCATTCTGATTCTGATTTATTTTACCTACAGAGGGTAAAATTGATCTTAGGAATGGATTGACGCAGCAGTGCAGTGCCTTCCTACACAATACAGCTCAGTCTGGGCTTTGTCCCACTGACGTCGATTTCTACGTTGGAATTTCAACCGAGCTGAGCAGCGAACAGAAGAAGTTGTGAATGATGTTGATTTTCTGGTCTGTCTGTGGTTTTAACAATGGCCACGCCTCCAAATATTGAGCCAACATTAACAGCTGCCTCGTTCAGTTCGGCTCTTCTCTCTTCGCAGTGGACGATGGTTAACAGCGCGTGGAATTTCCAGGGAGCTTTGTAGTGTTGAACTGGCGCATTTTGTCACGGGTAAACATTAGCAACTGGGTAAAATTTAAAAGCTTAACAAAGTTTACGGGTCCAGGAATCAATCATTTCTCAATAGCTGAGATCCCTGCGCGTCTGGACGAAGCAAAGCGTAGGACAGGGGGCTGGTTTTTACCAAGATGGTAAATGGATGGTACTTATATAGAGCTTTATCAAGTCCAGAGGACCTCACTACAGTCATTTACCCATTCACACGCTGACGGTGGCAAGCTACTGTATAGTGGCCAAAGGTGCCCTGAGGCAGTATGACAGAAGTGAGGCTGCCATGCACCATTGCCAAAGGGCCCTCTGACCTCCACCAGAAGGTAGGCATAAATAAATGTAAAACGGATAAATGTCACTCGAGTGATGCGGTCACACACCAGCAAAATAATTATCTGTTTTAGCTCAATTACTTTTATATCAAGGTGTGTTTTTACTCTCTGCCTGCCCACAGACAGTACCGTGTCATTACGTGCTGCCTGTATGCCAGCGACCATGCAGGTGCTTACCAAGGCCAAGGGATGAATTCATCGCTGTCTAAGCTATCCTCCCTGCACATTTTCCCAGGGAAGAAACAATAGATGTGTACATTTCATACGGAAACATTTTACTTAAGAAAGTGGGACCAAAGTTTTATCAGATAATGTGTTTTTCATTCTTCCAAACTGTCTCAAACTGGTTCCTGAACCGCACAGACCCAGTGCAGCAAACAGCAGATTTTGATTATAAAAATTGGTACACGTTTCATATAATATCTTCAAACTCTTATAAAACAGACATTAACAAAACATCTGTGCTGCCTTTGTAAATTAAGCTGGACCAGCAAGGTTGAAAACCGCACTAGATCGCCCCCTGGTGGATATTTTGCTATGTTGTTTTGTGGCGCTAAAAAAAGGAAATGGATCCAAGATGGCGGAACGCAACACCGAACAGTTCATGGAATTAAGTTGATTATTATCTTTATACGTTGTGTTTCAGACAAGATTTGTTCTTAAGTATTGGTTAATTGTGAAAATAATAACCGTCTTCGTTTTATGTAACGGTTGTGCAAATAGTTGTACGCTGAAGAAAAATGCTTTTTTTATTTTAGCTCGCAGCAAGAATGGCTAATTTGAAACATTCGTTAGCTTAAACTAGGTCTTGTATGTTACCGTTTATGATGGCCAAAGTGAGGGCAGCGGTCAGAGGCCACTCTTCAATAAACAAGTAAAAAAGAAAAAAGTTTGGTTATCGAAGCGTCGTTGTCTGGCTGTCTAGCTGCTGAAAAATCGAGAACTCAGGGCGAGGACAGCACAACATCTGTTACATTCAATATTTTCTGATTAGTTTTCAACTCCTTTGGTTATAATAAAACACTTTCAGATGAATATATGACTTCTACACTCTTAAGAATGTGATCTAATATAAAAAACCACTGATTAGACTAATTTCAATCAAATTGTGATCATTGTATCTAAGAAAAATGTTCTGCTGATTAAGTTATGTATTGATTAAACCATGAACCTGAACTGAGGCCTACTCAAAACAGTCAGGATCAGTCTAATATTTCAACATGCGCTAAAGTTAATCATAATTAAACTAATATTTCCAACACTAGTTACAAATTATTTTTACTTTTTTCAGCAAAAACTTGCTGGATACAGTATGCAGTATGCAACGTAACTTCAACCTGAGGTTAATTAACTCAAAAATAACACTTGAAATTTACAGGAATGATTTTGTGGGAGCAAACATTCTTTTATTAAAAGGACGATTTATCATCATTTTGTAATTTTTTTGTATGTGTTTTTTTTTAAAGACATACTCAGAAATCATTTCAAATGCATGTAAGAAAACAATAACAATGCAATTATGGAGTCATTAAACATGAACAGATTCACTGTTGTGTAAAATAGTATGTAGGAAGGAGCGAATTTAGATCTTCTGACAATACTTTTTATATTTTCAAAATAGAAAATTAAGGCACATCATAACCATTACTGTAATTTGAAGGTTTGATTTGAAATTTTGTGTATATTGATTCTTGTGGAATGTTTTCCCATATTTCCTTGATGATTACCACATACCGAGACCCGACTTTGGTTGGGGGAGGAATCAACCGTATATCTTCCCGAGGATACCACGACACATCTTCTCATGCTGGCCAGAAAAAGCGGCTCTTTCCAATTTTGTGCATGGACTTCACCTTTACATGTGTTTCACTGACTTCTAGCATGGTCGCGGGGCAGACGACATTGTTATATTCCAAGATACCATTGCCCCATGGAATTTTAATCAATGCTTGTTTATATAGTCAAGAAAATCTACTTAACAGAGTATAAGCCACCACATAAATTATTATCTTTCCAATGTATTATACGTGTTTTTTTTAGACTGAAACTGACCGAAATACCATGTTAAATCAAGAGAAAAAAAAAAAAAGCGGAACCAAGATACAGACAGCGTTTCACCAGGAGGTCCAGAGTGAGGAGCTCTGCCCCTTCACTCCTCAGAGTTTGGGGAAAAAGGCGGCAGTCACTCCTTCATTCACTGAGGCGATTTATTCATGTTTCCAGTACTTCCATCCAGAGGAAAGGCAGAGCGGAGACGTCACGATCAAGCATCATTTGTTGCAGTTGCTCCCATTCATTTGAAACGTGTAACACGCACAACGTCTTGACTCCCTCTCAGTGGTCATTTGTTTTGTGTGTTGAGTGCTGAATAGAAAAAATTCCAATTCTGCCGGTGTTGTGTACATGGCCCATCACTAAAAAAAGAAAAGAATGACAGACTCTCAGAGATGGACTGTTTTGAGATGGTCAAGGACTGGAGGAAGATGAGCCCAGATGGCAGCAGGTCCTTTCTCTTTTGAAGATGAAATGGAGCAGAAACACATGTGGTCCTCTTCTCCACTCTTGCGTACTACACCTGTGTGTAATGTCGCCTGCTGTTGTGTAGAGGCAAAATGCACTGCCTGTATCTCGGATGCATATCTGCAGGCATACTTTATAATTCTACCAGACACAACTTGTGAAATGATTTGTCTAGACTTCTCTGACTTTGA
This sequence comes from Girardinus metallicus, assembly GCA_903067095.1. NCBI lineage: Eukaryota > Metazoa > Chordata > Actinopteri > Cyprinodontiformes > Poeciliidae > Girardinus > Girardinus metallicus. The sequence goes on from CAEGAE010010585.1 coordinate 13,633, forward strand.
ACTTTTGTACTTTTCTCTAACGTTTTGTACAAGAGCGTGACGCTACTAATATTTTTGTGACAGATTTCTGCTCGTCCTGCATTGGAACAGAATGGTTTTCTGGACATAACTCAAAGCATCACATAGCGACTAATAGGCGATATCCAATCCAGTAATGCATATCAATTAGCACCAGTATGAAAGACGTAAAAATAATTAACTGTACTACATTAAGAAATTATATTTAATCCTCAGTGCTACATGAAGCTCATTTTGAAACAATGCAAGTTAAAAATATTTTGCAACAAGTAAATTAAGTCCAATGTTAAGTCTGTGTGAGCTAAATGTGAGAATGAGATGATTTATACATATACTGGCATATGCTGCCACCCCTGAAAAATCCTTGCCCCCTTCTTGCCACCCCATAGATATTTTTCTAGATCCGCCCCTGAAGGGTCAACATACCTCTGAGTGCTTGAGATCTTGTCAGCAAAGGGAAGTGACATCACTTCATGCAGCTGTGAAATGTAACTCCACAAACTGAAAGGGAAACAACCTGTGAGGATTTGGTTTTCTCTATTTAGTTCCTGCGTCGTCTCGTCTGCTCTTGATTGTTCCCAGCTGTGTCTCGTGTTCGCCTCCGGTATTTAATCCCACCTATGTCTGTGTTTCCCTGTCGGGTCCTTGTCATTGTCACATGTCGCTTGTTCCTGTGTTGTGCCATTGCTACCAGTGCCTGAGTTCCTAGTCTCATTGCTCACCTGTGCTGCCTGGATTTCTGTACACTTTCATCAACATTAAACCATCAGTGTTGCGTCTGCCTGGGTCCACTGCGTCTCCATCCTCACCAACAGCAACCCCGTTTCATGACAGAACCACATGGTAACAGAGTTGACAAAATATTCTCTTACACATACGTTTTAGAGACAAAAGGTGTTTTTAATTTATTTACTGAAATATTCAGCAAGTTAGAAAAAATATTTACAAGTTTCCAAAAGAAAAATATTGAAAAAAATGTTCTTTCATCATATTCCAAGATGCGGAAGAAAACCGTGACCAACTTGGACAACAAGAAGTTATGTTCATTGAACTATAAAGTTGAAGTCACCAATGTGCTTCAACTTCTACTTTGCATAGATGACTTGACAGTCGACGTTCAAGTACCAGGATTCCTTTAGCAACCAGGCGACAGATCGCTGCCACAAGACTGGTACTTGGCGTGGACTTGGCACCCTCTCAGTTGCTTGCACCACTGTGGAAGACAGCGCTCTACAAAAGAAAACCAGAAGATGCTGTTATGGCCTGTGGCAATATATGACCACGAGACATGGACTCTGACTGGTGATATCAAGAGATTGAGGGCATTCGAGGTGGAGTGCTACAGGCAGGCACTGAGGATCAGCTGGATTGACCGCAGGACAAACGAGTCAGACCTTGGGAGACGCAGAAACTGCATCATTTTAAAAAAAGTAACTATGTGAAATCTAAGTTGCTCACCTGATAAAAGATCAAATAATTTTTTTCCACACAATGATGTGTGGAATCATTTTTTTATTAGATCGGTCTTGTTTTTGTTTTAATTTAGTTCAGTCCTTCTGTAATTCTAGTTTATTGTGTTTATTGTGTCTAATTATTCTTTGTTACTCTAGTTTAATTATGTTTCATGGGTCTATTTCTTCCTCTCTTGTTTTATGGCGTTTGGCAATTAGGTGCATTACCACCTTCCTGATTGGAGTATGGATCAGAGGCTTGTACTACTATAATCTTCCCAAAACACTCATTCTTCTTAAAAAACAAAAAACAAAACTCAACTATACTATATACTGTACTGCTAAAAACTTCATCCTCAGATGATCTTTGAAACAATTCCCGTATATCTAATTTATTTTTATTCCCATCTAAATTTCTAATTAACACCTCTCTTCCATGAACATACTTATTACACTCTAAAATATATGTTGTACTGTTTCTATTTGTTCATAATAATTACAACAACCTCTGTTATGTTTATTAATTATTTTAAGAGTACTATTTAACCCTGTATCTTATTCTGGATATAATATCTTCTTCTTTTTAAATTCTATTACATTTTCTAAATTCCCCAACTTTTTTGGGATACTATAATAAAACTTAGCACTACCTCCTCTATCCCATTGTTCTTGCCATTTATTTTTAATATAAATTTTTATAATATTTTTTTTTATCTCATTTTTACTTATTTTATTATTTAAATCAACAATTTTCATTTTTGCAGCACTTTTAGCAAAACTATCAGCCAACTCACATGGGTGTATTTATTCTTTACTGTTAGGTATATGTTCTAGTCCCCTGTACTACTTTTTCGCTCTTTCTCTCTCTCTCCTTCTCCTCACTCTGTTCTTTATGCTCTCTCCACTCACACCTGCAATCAGTTAACGAGTCAGCCCAGGTCCACTGGTCCAGAACGACAATAAAAACATCAAGTTCTGGTGGCCTGTTTATGTCGTTTCATTTAGCTCTGTTGGAAAATCTTTGATGTGGGAATGACATTGGATGCCACATAACCATGTTCCAGTTGCAAGTTGGAAAACTAGCTTAGCCGAGCTAAGTTTAATTACCTCAACAAGTCTGTAACGACGTATTTCTTGGCCTGTTTGGCTTTAAAAAAAAATGCTGCAGCAACACAGTAACAGAAATTGTTAGCAGTAGTTGTGCTAGTTGTGTCCCTGTTAAAGCTGATTCTACAGGGGAGCAACCCAATAAAAAGGCAAACTTAACAGTTTATTACGTCCACTGATATGCTGTGTTCCAGTTGCCTCAGTAGTTGGAACTCGGAGCTGGGTTTGATGTCAGGCCTGAGTTAACAGTATTCCAGTTAACTTGGAGAAGTCTTTATTTCAAAGTGGCGTCTTATAAACATCATTTTAAGGTTTACTTTCCATATGCAAACGCCACTTTTAATTCGTTCCATTTGGAGTTGCAGGTACATGTAACATTGCTTTTAGACACTCTCCTACAAGTGTGTCTTATAAACATTTCCATCGCAGCTCACTACTGTTGATGCAAGGAGCAGCCATATTGAAACACAAAGTCTGCCTTACAAATCATAACTGGGGGTTTTCTGAGTTACTCCTACTTTCCAGAGGGAAGTCCCACTTCGGAGGATGTTCCAGTTGCTCTTTGAGACTCAGTAGTAGAATTCCAACTACAAGGGGAGCACAGCATTTCAGATGTGCAGCAGCCATATTTGATTTTGAGGCTGGGTTGGTGAGAAACCTATTGGGACTTCCTTCTTTTTTTTTGTACAAATGTGAACCGCTGAGTATAAATGTAACACACAAATAAACATCCTTCAACCTAACATAGTGACAATCAGTTATGGTTATTTTTAATAACAAAAACAGCAAAAAGGTATGACTGTCAAAACCTACTTGAAATATTAAAATAACTAATCATAATAGTGGGTGGAAAACTATTCAAGGTGCTGTTTATTTTAAAAAGGCTGAAAACCAATGTCTCAGCTGATGGTTCTAAATATTACGGATATAAACACAAAGGTTATTTGAGGGGAAGATGCAGTTATTAGCAGGCTCTGTCTCACGTACAACAGAACACGTCACTCCTCGTTAACAGCCAATCGGCGCTTTTACTTTTGAATGACGTCACCACACCACCCAGTTCACGGAAGCTGGAAGTTTCTTTTTTCCTACAGCCCGCCCCTTTTCTTATTTAACCACACTACAAAGAAGCAGTTTTTGTAACTAAGGGAAAACAGAGAACGGTTTAGCTATCGTCACTCAAAGGAGAAGTCATTTGTGTGTGTGTGTGTGTGTGAAAAAAACCTTTTCGCGGTTGTGTACGGGAACCGGCGGGGGCAGGACGCAAAGTTTACACATCACTCCATCTGAAGATGTTAGCCTCAAATCTCTCCGCTGAACTCCATGATGACCTCGCACAAAAAGTAAGTACCGATATGGACTAATGAATCCACGGTGTGAGTGTTTGCGGGGACCGGAGGTGAAATTAGCACGCTGCCACTTGAGAATTCGCTTTCTGCTGCTGGGCGGTGAAAGTAGGCCAAAAAGGTCAGTTTCGCTATTATCCAATTGTTTGTTGACACAACCTCAGTAACATCTGTAAGGGCAGGAACAGGAAGTCATACGAGGAGCAACACGGAGAATGGGACAACTCTTAAAGTTTAAGACTCAAAGCTACGTCACTATTTTATTTTAAGTTAATTAAATACCAACCTATTATTGTTTTGTAATAGTAAGGCCAAAATTGATTCATTCCCTATGTAGATTTTGATGTGAAGTTGCTCATTTCTGATAGGAAAAGACTCTGAGACCTCTATCGAGACAATACGGCAGTGTACAAGAAGTAGCATTTATAGTAAAAAAGCAAACAGCATTTTAACAAATATTGCATGCTAAATTATGCATACCCTTCTCAATAAGAGGTGGAAAAACATGTCTGTGGTGTTTTTACTATTTTTAATTGGTGATGATCTCCAAGTCTTTGCGTTTGAAAGCCTCCTTGCCATCACCCTAATCTTTTGCTCCCTCCGTAGATTGAAGTCAGCCTTGCACCACTCTACAACCTTAAAACTACTTCTAGTCAGAAGAGATGTGTTCAGTTAAAAGATTACAAACCTAAATCTACCAGGTAGGTGAAAAATTGGGAGAGAAACATTATTAACTGGTGCTGCTAGTAGTAGTTACCCTAGTCAACAACTACATTATTCAGCAAATCTCACTGGTCTTCAAACTTTGAGCTGGATCATGGCTAAGTTAGATTTGATGTCATTCCCAGATCTAAAGTTCTCATTTAATGTGGAACAAATTATACATCACAGGTAGCCAGCAGTGTTTGCTTCATTTGCAAGTAAAATTTAAGGAAATAAATAAGATGATCAACTATGGCTTTGGGGTTAATCATTTGGCAGTTTATCTTTCCAGCCACATGTTACAACTTTTTTTTTTTTTTTTAAGCAGAACCATCCTTCAACCTTGCTCCCACTAAAGTTGGCTATTTTTTTCCTGCTAAAGTGACAATGGAGAACGACAAGTTCACATAAGCCTTTTTCAAGAACAGCAAGTTATATAGCTTTGTGTAAACATTCTTGGTATGAATGAAAATAAGCCGAAGTGCAAATCCAGCTTCCAGCAGTAGTAAACCAGCCCCAAAGGCAACGGAGACGTTTACAGCATCAGAAATGCCAGCATGCGCGGCACACGGAAAAGAGCATGTCGGCGTTCCTCTACAGGCGCGCTGTTACTGTGCATCCAGGTACAACTCGCACACACATGCTGTCTATGTACAAAACAACTCCACAGCAATGATATTTTGTTGTTTCGGAAGGATTTTCGTAGTCGAATCTCCAGTGTGATCTGCTACTTGCTACTTTTTGAAATGTTGGAAGATAAAATCAAATTGTTGACATTCTTTGTCATGACCCATGAAAAATCTATTCATTTACGTTTTTCTTTTGATGAAAATATACCAAGAATCTTTCAGAAAACATGCGACTCCGTGTAGGACCAGCACATAAGATGTGTCTTAATGCAAAAAAGTAAAGTCCATCCATTAAAGGTAGTTATAGCGAAACATAATTTGGCTTCTACAATACAGTTCCGGTTTCTGCTTTTGGTGTGATAAATCTGCCATTCTGTCACAACCTAAGTGGGTTAAATCAATTTTATTACTAGATTGGATCTAATATACCCTTTTGACTTGTCACAGAATAACAAGCAATATGAAGCTCAGAATGTCAAATGATCTCTCTCTCTCTCTTTTTTTTTTTTCTTTTTCTTCATCAAAAGTCCTCGTAGGATTGTTCAGCTCCAGGGACCCCCTGCCATGAATATTTCAGAAAGCTTGCAGGTTCCCACTGACGTTATTTAAATGAACGGTCAGCTCTGACATGAAGCTCGGCCGCAGCTCAAGTACGACTCGTTCATTTTAATCAGGTGTGTTTGTGGCAGGTTGCATCTAAAGGCTTCATGGCGGCCGCTCCCCCCTGGGGCGAGAAACTGCAAAAGACTGCAGTGAGCCGTGACATACGAGCCGCGGGAACTCCTCTACATTATTAATACACGCGTGCCTTTTTAGCTGCGGTGACACGCCAGAATATGAAATACAAAAGTTCTGGTTGTGATTATTCAGATTCTGCTACATGTACAACTTGTGGGGCCATTAAGGCATAAAGACCGGCATTTCCTCAGCAGACTACAATTTCTCTGCGTTCCTGGAGTTCAAACAATGCCGTTATTTTTCAAGTGATTATAAACTTGATCTAGTCGACGGTTTGACACGGCTGTGAGTCAGACTGGGTATCAAAAGACAGTCGGTTGACAGATTCTCATTTATCCAGACTTTAAAGGCCGATTAGATTTCAGAAACTCCTCATCGAAGTCTAACCATGGAAAAGAAAACGACGAGCGTTAACATTTCACGCTGGTGGATCATCTTGTCGCCATAACAAATTTTGCTGGACGACAAATTGTCCCAGAAGTTAAACGATAACGTTGTTGTTTCGAGACCATTTTCAGCTAATAGTAATGACGTCGCTGCCAAAACTTTTAAGGCAGGAGTGTCAATTTAGGGCCATATCAAAAATCTGAATGCTCTTAAAGGGCTGGTTGTGTCAGAATATGTTGACAAAACCAATTAAACTGTTAAAATACCAATAAATGGCTGTTCCGCCATAATTTTGATTGTTTTAGTGGAGGATTTTTTTGCAATCAAAATTACAGACTGTGTGGTGCCAATTTAGAAAAGGAAAAGGGAATTTTTATGATATTTGTGCTAAAGTGTAATGTTAAATGTGATTTTTTTTTTTATTTTATTACTTGTATCAATTACGGACATTAAAATCAAGTAAGGCTGAGGCAGCAGTCACTTAAACTCTTGAGAAAAAAATTGCAGTACAATCAGAAAAAAAATGTAGAGATTTGTTTATTTGGTGAGAATTTGTAGATTTGTGAAAAACTGGAAGGACTTATTGACGTAACTTGGAGTCTAGAGGGCCACATAAAAAGCTCTGGCGGGCCAGATTTGGCCCCAGGGCCTTCAGTTTGACACCTGTGTTTTAAGGAGTTATTGTATAAATTGGCTTATTCACGCGTCATTTCTAATTTCATTTCTTATTTTATGGAAACGCCGCGATTGTGAAATTGTGTTTTGTTGACATAGCTGAATGTAGACAAAGATTTGTGCACATTTGAAATGGAAATGCAGCTTATGAAACAGATCCTTGACCCAAATTAAGGCTTTTACAGAGGCCGACTGCAGCCCAGCAACGATATGACACCGTAGAGCGAAGGGCTGAAGGAACAAAAAGCATCTTCAAAGGCCATGATCTTTCTATGAAGAAGGAGAACAACTTCCCGAAAGTTTTGTCTGCTCTCCATTTTATTGGGATTACAAAATCCCAATAAAATGAAGTAATGAGCAGAAATGGCAGTTGCCATCTTGTAGCCGAGAGGCTGGTGGAGTGTTTTAACCTGCTGTTTCTGCAAAAACTTAATGTGTTTTAGAGGATAAATGAAAAAAAAAAAAAAGCTTTCTAAAACCCAGAAACCCTGGGAGATAAGGTATCGACAAAGTTTTAATGACGTCTCTAATGTCATTAACAATTTATAGTAACACTAATCAAAAGTTTTCACTGGAAGTTCATAGCCTTGTGCTGGAATGACCTTGCACTGTTTCTTTACTTTCATAATAACCCAGTAAGCTGATATGCAGTTTTGTTTTAGTTCTTTTAATTAAAAAAAAAAGATACATATTCAGATTAACCCCAGCCACCTTAATTATTTATTTATTATGACTAAGGAAAAATATGATAAAATGATGAGAATAAAGTCATATTTCGACTTTATTGTCGTAATACCACAACTTTATTCTTGTAGTTTTATGACTTTGTTCTCGCTTTTATTTTTTTAAATGTATTTTTCCAAGCATGGCCCTAACGTTGTAATTTATCTATTTAACTGTCGTAACTTAATTTATCAACTACACGATTACCAAAACCTTTTCTATGAGAATGTCTGCTTCAGTAAAAGTTGGAATTTATAATAATAAAATGTTTAAATTGTTGAATAAATAGACAAATGAGATCAATAACAAAGATATCTATTGTTTTTAGTTAGTTATTTTGATTATTCAAACATCAGATTGTTGAATATAATAGCTCTTATCGTTATGTCACGTATACAAAAAAAATTAGTAGAGTTTTTAAGTATTTTACAATAAGTTAGTGTGGTCACTAATATCTGATGAGAGCCATCATATTCTGAGCTATCATATATGTTGTATTTCCATAATAGTTATAATATTAGTGGTCAGATGTTACTTTTTATTCTTTGTTCAACTTTTTCTTCATTTTTTTCCGTTCGCGTTTGTTCCCCACACCCTTTCAAAGCTTATGTCTTTTTTTGGTGTAGCGTTAAAACACAACAGCGCCTCCTATGGTCAGAATATGCGGTGATGACATAATATGGTTTAACAACAGCAGTCGCAATCCTCCACGAAGGCTCATTTTTTGAAAAGGTTATTCTCATTTTCTGAGAATAGCGCACCAACGTGCGGCTCGAGCAGAGGCTGCGCTGCGTGCTCGGCTCGTGCTCATTCAGTGCTTGTTTGTCGTCAAACACTCAAAGCAATCTTTAAAAAAAAAAAACATCTTCAATGAGCAATTAAAAAAATTGACTGACTTCTGCTGTCTTGTCTCGTTTTGTCATCATGAGCTGGGATGCACAGCTTTTGTTTCGACACTTCAGATTTCTTCAGCCCTCCTCACACAAACCTCCTCACACAATCCAGGCTTTTTCCCATTATTTTATTTTATTTTATTTTATTTTTTTAGATTTTTGTGAGGATTTTCTGAACTGCAGAGTCTGTCAGTGGGCATTTCTTTTCCTCATTCCTATTAAGTCGTCGAAAAACTGAATAATATCCCGATATATAGAAGTAGAAAAAAGCAAACGCTGCCTCCATGTGTTAACGGCAGCAGAAAGGATTCCCTGTAACGTGACAACAGCAGAAACCCAGCAGCCATTAAAAGCTCCTTGCCAGTATGAGTAATAAAGGATTTCCGTCAGAATGCAGCTTTCTTTTTTTTTATTCTTATTTTAAACATCATCATCATGTTTCTGTGATTTTTATTTGTTCCATTACCACCAGATGACCGTCTGTTTGGGGAATCACACGGTGCACATGTGCTCCTTTTTGTGTTCTCCTTTTGCAACGGGAACTTTTCGTGATTGAATTCGGCAAATTCTAGGCTTTAACCACAAATCTCGCTGCGAAACCTGTTGCATGGATGCGCCGACACTGACGGTGCTCAAAATAAGTCTGTTTTTGTGTTTCATTCAGTAGAACTGAGTGACAGTTTTTGTTGAAAATGTTTCATGGAAGCGACATTAACCCAGCTGAGTGTCCGTGTTGCAGTCTCTGGTGCCGCTTTGTTGTATTTCTGCTTTAGAAATTTGCTTTCCTTTGTGGGGGTGATCAAGTGACGCCGCTAAGAAACACTAGTGCCCTGAAATTATCAGAGAAAAGAAAAGAAGTGCCTAAAGAACAAAAAGAAACACAAAATTAACATTATGTTTTCTGTTGTCACCATAGAAATGTTCCCCTCTGGCTCTGCTTTGTCTTGCATAATAACGAATTCGCAAATCCCCAAACGAACCCGAGTTTCTAGTCAAACGAACTGGAATTCGATTAAAGAGGACGAAACTTGGCCTTAATCTGTCCTCTGAACAGATGTTAACAGGAAGACTTGTATTCCTGCAAGGCATAAAGAACAGAGTTTATAGGAGCACGCTATAAACAAAGATACCGCAAAAAATAGATGTCTCTGCTAAACACTTGCTAATCACTTATTTACGTTCTCACAATAACCAAAGTGACTACAACTGGCGCGACACACCAATCTCAGTCGTCCAGCCTGCTCAGTTATTCCGACTTTGTGGCTCCCATTTCACCACACGTGTTCAAACTTAGGCATTAAGCTCATTTCAATGGCTGTCTTGGAAGAAAGATCCTGGCTGTGGCCCTCCCCATTTCAATTGTTGAAGCACCAAGCCAGCGTTCAGCTTTGTGCACAGCTGGCCTGCATTCCTCTGGCCACACCAGCGATCTAACGCTCCAACTACAGACACAAATGTATTTTACTACTTTTTTCATAGCGGCACATTGCCTGTCCTTGTTCTTGCTCTTGTTAGGTGGACAAGTACCTGCACCAGTTCCGTCTGTCAGACAAGACTTTGATGGAGCTGTCTGTGAGGTTTCGGCGAGAGATGGACAAAGGCTTATGCAGAGACACAAATCCCACAGCCGCCGTCAAGATGCTGCCAACGTTTGTGCGTTCCACTCCTGATGGAACAGGTGATTCTTTTTCTTTTTTTTTCTTCTTCTCCTTTTTTTTCCCCCTTCAAATCTGTTTTTGAAAATTGCTCCTCTAAACACAAGCCGAGTCCTTATCCAGCTCTAAGCAGTTCTTTAGGAGAGAGCTGGCAGCCCACAATAACGCCAAATCTATTCAAAACGCCCAGAATAATGGAAAAAGAAGGCCTTTGAAAGATTTTCTTTCTTTTTCTTCTTTTCTTTTTTTTTTCTTGCCAGAAAATAAATTTTTAAGATCTGTAGTCTGAAACAGAGATGTGACAATTTGAGCAATCAAATGTTCCTTTTATTGATTTATTATGGAGCACAAAGTGTAAATGACAATTTGAAGGCCCTCTTAATCTTTTTCTTATTATGACTAGCTTTTTTTTTTTTTTTCTTTTTTTTTTAGTTTGGCCATTGTAGTTGAGTTTTTTTTTTTTTTTTTTTTTTTTCTGAGAAGATGGTTTTCACACCACCACTTATTTCTAAATTGTTTGATTAAAGGGATTTAAACTCGAGAGATGAACCATAACAGGCATCTTCAAACGATTACAAGCCTTGGATCAGTGTTACCAGGAGCCAGCCTAGAAAGTGTTTATTCATAACCATAAAATTTCTTACTTCTTTCACATTACAAGCAAAAACGGTAACATATTGTCCTGGACGATAAATCGTCCCAGTAATTATTGCGATTAATGACAGTGTTGTTGTTTTGAGGTAGCATATTGATAATGGCATAATAATGCAAATTTGCTCTCTCAAAGAACAATAAACACTAATTTTGTAAAGAACAGCTAATGCAAGAACTGGAAGATATTGTAAATATCCAAAAATAAAACACCCAGAAGCGCAACCGTAAATTAAATGGTTTTTGACATGTCTGTAAACAAAATTTCCCTCTTAAAATTAATCATCAGAATGAAAATGATCAAGCTAATTCATAATGCAATTAATTGATTTATTGCTTATGGTGGTAGGCTTGGTAATGCATAATTATGACAGGAAGGATTAAGGACGCATTTCCTTACACATTAATCAACGTGCACTAAAAGAAATACCTGAAATGTGAGGTGTGACGTGACTCCAACAAAATCCAATGAAAATAATTGTTTTCAAAAGTCACCCAACTGGTAAAAGGAGCAATTATGTGTTTGTAGATGGCAAAAACGGGAACAGGTATGACATGTGGTTGTTCTGTGAAAACCTTGGAGGTTTGATGCGTAGCACCAGCCAACAAACCACTTCTGACCAGTTGGCTGGGTTTTACATTTTCATGGGTCTTTACAAGGCAGTGAACAGGTTAAACAAAGGTCAGCGTAGGAAACATCCCAAGCTTTATTTGGTCCATCCAAAGAGACCAGCAGAGCCACGGCGCGGTCTCACACAAATCTGGCCTTTATATAAAACGTTTCCTGTTGATAGAGGTCAGAAGAAATGCCACCAATTGCGCAAGTAAAAATACTGTCAGAAAAGTAACTCCACGCATCCCAATAAACACAGCAGCCGCAGCTCTTTTCCCCTGAAGTTGAGGTGGATCACAGACACTCCAGTTCAGTATGAACTTTTTATGAGTTGCAGATATGAAGGCCCTCGCCTGCTGCTTCTGTACTTCTCTAGACTAGCTGCAGCGTTGCTTCCGTTGAGTGATCCTGCTGATTGGAGCTGACGGGTCCCTGTCTTCAGAACCGGCCGTGCTCAGCCTCTCAACCCGCTCCGATTGCTTTGTGTGTTCTGGAGTTTGCCTGAAAGTTCTGGGAACATTTTCTTCTTAAATGTCCAGTTGCTGTTGAAGCCGAAGAGACGCGCACTAAAACACTTAAGGAGGAAAACCTACTGAGGAAATAAAGCCAATCTTCTTTTAATAACAGCAACTGTTGCATATTCTCTACATAGTTTAGACGAGGACTGTTGATATTTTCTGATATTTAGATTTCATTACGTTGCAGCAGTGGCTAGCAGTGTGACTGGTTTGATGATATTTCATTAATTGACTAAACCAATGTACAAAAGTAAAGCGAACAGAAAATGGTCCAGGATGTTACTTAGGAAGTCCTGAATGATATTCATTCATTTAGGTTCATTCTGCTCAGAATAAAGGAGCTGAATACATGTCAGTCCTAGAGACTTGAAATTAGGGTAAATGTTGATTTTATTTTATTTTTTTATTTTTTTTTATTTTTTCTCTTCACCAGGACAAGGAATCAAATAATAATAATAAAATTTGCCATGACAGGCCAGATGATTGAGTTCTAACTGATTTAAATTTGTGGTTTGCATTTTAAAAAGCAGCAGTGTCAAATTTAAAATACGTCTAGAAACCCAACAAAGACATGGAAGTTGGTTCTTATTTCTTTCAGATTAAGGGTTTTAAAGACATCAAGTGACTTCATTCTTCCTTTCCTTCACCCTGTTTTTTTTTTCTTTCATTTTGCCATTCGACCTGCTTGACTTTATCTTTATTCGCTTTCAGCCTGAACTGTTGCTTTCGGATCAGAACGCAGCTGGCATACATTTTGGTGATTTTAAGAAAAAGAGACTGAAACAGACTGCGTCCTTATTGTTCCGATCTCAAATACAAACCAAACGTGTGTCAAACAGTAGAGACTTTCTAGCAGCCCTAACGCTGCATTTCAAATGCTCACTCTCTACATCACTGTGTAGTTGGCATATTAAAGCATACCTTGGGTTTAGGACTGCAAAGATTAGTTGATGTAATTGACTGACGGGTAATTGCTTTGCTGCAAGCCAGGAGTCAGGAAGCAGGTATGGTGCCTTGCAGAGGCATTCATTATTCTTGAACTTTTCCTTATTGTGTCACATCACAGCCACAGACTTAAGATTTTATTTGAATTTTACGAAAAACACCAACATAAAGTAAAGCCTAGCTTTGAAGTCAAAGGAAAGGTAAACCTGGTTTGCAAAATTTGAAGAGTGCTGCATGTACTAGTACCCGTATACACGCCTCTTTACTCTGGTAAATTAAATCCAGTTCCACTTATGACCTTTGGAAGTCTGCTGACTAGCAAGCAGAGTCCTTCTGTGTGTAATTCAATCTGAATATTAATACAGCTGTACAGCATGATGACCACCAGAGACCACAGCAGACGGGTCAGGGGGGAATTTGTGGAGAAGTAAGGTTAAGACTGTTTCAACGTTTTTCCAAAAGAGGAAGGAGTAAATCATAACCACAAACCTAAACCAGCAGAAAAGTAAAGGGAGCATTTAAGGGGGAGTGTTATGCGTTTTTCAGGTACATAGTGGCATTTTATATCACAATTAAGTAACTGTTACCTTCAGTTATTTATAAAAATGCTATATGTCAGCATTTAATTCCTTAAAAGAAATTTACTTTGTAACTTAATGCCTTTAATTTGAGCCTCTGTCTTTTTAAGAAGCTCCTGCTCTTTCTGAAACTCCGCCTTCAGGAAGTCATATCATTACTCCTCTATTAACCCTTCAACAACATTTTTACCAGGATTTCACTGAGAAGTGGCTCATATGTTGAGCTCAGTAGATGTGTAGTTCCATCAGGTGTTTGCTAATTGCTCCTGGCTAGTCTGAAGGAGCTGAGTGGGGAAGTGAGAAGGCAGGGCTGCTCTGTGAGGCGGAAGCTTGGAAACTGCAGCTCTGAGGAGGAGCTTCATCCTTGAAGAGGGAGCTCAGTTCCCCCCAGGTGTTTTGCACGGCTAAATGGTTGCCATGGAGATTAAAAGATTTCTCAAACATGCATGAAAGAATCAAAGCAACACTCCTGGTATGTTGCACCCCTGAGGTGCATTCAGAGGACCGCAGGGGGCTCTGGCAGAAATTTTTCCAAAAGGGGAGCGCTGCTATTCCTTTGAGAGGCGTTTGCTCGAAGGTAAACTTTACACCTTAAATTCCTAGAAAATTCCTGAAGAAATTTGACCAGGGCCTGCCAAAGTGTGCCCGTTGGTTTGGACCCAGCGTTCTGATGCTAAAAAGTAGCATCAATGCTAAGCTTAGCTAAAAAATTACAGAGTAGCGTGTGGAGAATCACAAGACATCATCAGCCAGTGTAACGCTGAACTGATGCGGTGAAGCTACCAGCAACAGGAGCGGAGCTGCGCCAAGAAGCTACAAACACTGAAGAGAAGAAGAGCTGCCATCGATACAGTTGCAGCCAAGCAAGATTTAATGCAGCACCCTACAGTTTTAGCAAGTTGCTCAAAGTCTAAACTGGTATTAATCTATAAATCAATATGCAGGTCTATATAAAGATATGATCCATGTTTCTGTCCCATATTTGTATGGCATTAAAAGGATCTGGAACTTTTGTTTTTGCACTGAAAGCTCTGGTTTGCACAGTAAATGCCATGTGGGTAAAATTTTATGGATGATACTCTGATGTCCCATTCTCCTGAAGGCAGCACAGAGCTGCACCACCAGAAACTGACAAAATCGCTGATGGGGGTCGGTAAGGGACCTGGATAACAGATGGGGGCGCTGGCCCAAAAAAGGTTGCGAAACACTGGTTTAGGTGAACGTAATATTCTTATTTAAATGGCCCAATGTCCAGACCAGGCTCTATTTATGAATCCCTGGCAAGATGTAAAAATTGCTCTTTAAAGATTTTTTTTTTATTTATTTAGCAAAAAATAAAAAAAAGATTGGCTGATAAATACATCCCTCAGAAATGCCTGCAGCTTTTAAGAATGGTGGTTCCACCGAGGTGAAAGACTAAAGATAAATGCTTCCAACTCTTTTCAGATATTTGGTTGCTAATGTGAAAACAACAAAAAAGAAAAAAATATTTTTTTTATTATTATTTTTTTTTTTCAACTTTACCCAAGAATCTTTTCCGAGAATCATTTTGACAAATTGATTATTGGAAATGACAAATTAACCGGATGTTTGAAAATGGAATATTGCCTGCACATACACACATATATCCATATGTTGTTGTTTTTTTAACACTTTATTTTACTCCCTCTGAAGTTTATACATTTATGCTCAATGTTGGTGAAGCTTGTGAACCCAAAGTCAAATCTCTTGTTTGTTTTTATTCTGCCCATTAAAGCAGATTCTAATATTCCAATGTATTCAGGTTGCTGTTATGAGGTGGTACAAATTAGCTTGCAATTTTGTCCCCTTTCTTTAGTTTGAAGATATTTGCCAGTGTCCAATTTACTAAAATACAATCAATATTTTGCAAGATGCCTCGTCAGTCAAGCCGCTGTGAAAATACTCTGATTTACTTGCAGACATCTGAGATGTTTGTTACAAATCCATGTTAAACAGCTGGACAAAAAGTCCAATTAATTTGTATTAAGATTTGATTGTTTTTGTGTTATTGTTTTGCAATGGTTTTATCAGATAGGTGAATGAAAAAAGCAATAAAATAAATTTAAAGACGGTTAAAATTGAAGGCGGCAAAACTGAACAAAACTAAGAGTATCTGATGGAAAACAAAATATTTTATGAGAAACATCATCTTTAGTGCTGAATGTAATTTTCTTTGTGTTGACAGAACAAGGCGAGTTCCTGGCCCTCGACCTCGGCGGATCCAACTTCCGAATCCTGCTGGTTAAGGTGAAGGGCAACGGCGACCAGAAGGTGGAGATGCAAAGCCAGATTTATGACATTCCTGAGCTCGTCATGAGGGGCAGCGGCTCTGAGGTAAGCGCCTCTCTTCCCCTCCCCCACATGTTGCCCAGGAAAGCCAGATTTTTATTTTTTCTGTCACTGACCAGCTCCTTCCTGTCCTGTTTTTGGTTATTTTACCCGTCATGTCTGCTGAGCACTGCTCGGCTCCTCATGCTGGGGTTACATGTTTGCCTCTATGATGATGATTAGCTGTTGTTGTGACAGGTGGTCACTGCCATGTCTATTGGCTCCCATGCACCAAATGTTCACATGCACAAGACGACATGTCGATGCCATGTAGATTAAAAAAAACAACTATTCCATACAGAAGTTATCAGATGCTGTTAATTTTCTTCTCTAAAAACATTCATGACGTGTTGATTTACTGTTTCTCTCTGTTTTTTTTTTGTTTTTTTTGCGCCGAATTTTGCGATGCTGAGCATCCTATCAAAGTAAGCTATCTCACTGACGCACCCAGCGAGAGAAAATAAAAACAGGCTGAAGTGCATAATGTACAAAAAAAAAAATAGACATAAGATGTTGACAGCTTCGTGTTTAACCATTCCTCGGCGTAGCAGAAACTTGGCGTAACAATTACACCAGTCTCTAACGTTGCAATCCCCGAAAGAGTTTTAGTAAATTTAATGATTTCAACAGGCTCTTGAAGAGACGCCTTTTAGTCGGTGCTGCCATTTGCATTGTTAATGAGGGCTTCATTTAGATCCGTCTGTGAAGGAAGCGGAGAAGTAATAAAAGTGTCCCTTCGTTGTTGCCGTCCCAGTCGGCGTCAGACATTTCGGTGTCTTGTTCTGCTTCTCCGCAGAATGTGAGCGGCTCACTTGTAGAAGTGAGCGGCAAGTGCTGTGAAAAATGCTAGTGTATTTACAGAGGCTTGCAAAAATATAAAGACATCCATTAATGAGTTAATCTGAAGTTGGTTGATCTTATCGATCGGCTAACAATTAACTGATAAGCGGTGATTTTCTTAAAAACCAGAATTGTCACTTGTATAAAATTTTCTCTTTCAATAACATTAAGGACAACATTTTTCAGAATATGCTGAATGGAAAAAAAAAAAAAAACTTAAAATTTGAACATCCTTTTGCATCAGCTGTGTTAAGTACTGACTGAATGAACAGAAAATTGTGGCTTTCTCACATTAACTTAGACATACTTCAAAATAGAATTGCATAAGGTGTACTTTGTATCCCACACCGCACTGTTTGGACCGTTTCTCTTTCCCGTTCTGGTACGGCTCCGCCATCTGTATTCCTGTATCCATTCGCTCAGCTTAAGTCTGACAGGTGGCGCCCTCTGCTGAATGGCAGCCAGCCTACACCACTAACAAAAGGTCTAAGCAGATGTTGTTAGTTTATTGATTGGAACTAATTTTAATCTAATACACCATTAAAAGACAGTTATTATCAATATAGGAGCTACTTCTGTGAAATACTGGAAAAAAGGTTGCTAAAGAGTTTATAGAGGAGCCATGTTGTGATGACTTCCTGAAGAAGGAATTTCAGAAAGAGGTTCTTAAAGAGACAGCGTCCCAATTTCAACGCATTATATTGGGGAGTAAAATTTCTTTGAAGTTATACTTGATATATGTAGCATTATTACAACTGAAGATAACAGTTACTTGATTATGCTATAAAATGGCACTGTATGCCTGAAAAACACATAATGCGTCCCCTTTAAAGCACAGTTTGTGATCTATAAAACTGTTGTTTACATAAAGAAACCTTTTTCTATTAACCCATAAGTGTTACAAACGTCTCTTACATAATTTATTGTCTCTTCTCGATCTGCTCTGATTTGTTTTGACCTTAGGTCTGAATACAAATGCACTTGACCTTTTTTATTTGCATAAACTGGAAAACCCTTCTTTCCTTTTGATTCACTATTTTGTGAGTCTGCTGTGTAAAATCCCAATAGACGTATGCACGGTCAGCTTGCTGTCCTAAGATGTTCTTTAAGAGCGACTGAGGGGATGTGGAGGGGGGTAATTGAAGAAGAACGCTGTTACCATAATCCCTAATATTTCTAGGGGGCTTTGGCTCGTAGACGCACAGCGAAATAGCGATGTTAGAGCCGACCTGTTGGAGTCTGGAGGGATTCTCATGAGCAGCCTCTTCTTCAGGTCGCCTGCAGCCCTTTGTTTCTCTCAGTTACCCCGGCCGCCCACAGTCTCTTTCATAGCCGAGACCTACAAGCGGCGAAGGAAATCTGTTTTTGCTTCCATTAAAGCGCAGTGTGCACGGACATTAGTGTGCTTCACCGCCAGAGGCGTTCATTTCGTAAGCTCCTCTCCAAGCCAGTGTTAAAAGTGAGGGGGGGGGGGGGGGGCGACCGTGCCTCAGAAACACTCTTATTAGTTTTGTTGGCAAACAAACAGAAAGGGATCACTTTATTTCAGCTGTTGCTCGTTAACAAATCCCAAGCAGTTTGCAGATTTCCATGGCAGCTGAGGAGTTGTCAGAGTTACATTGTTGCGCTGTTGGTGTCAGAATATTTCCAGGCACAGACTGTGCAGGTAGGTGTTCGTACATAACGTGCTTTTGCCGTTTCTGTGTAAGAGCAGCGAAAGAATCCAGCGCAGCAAGGTGGGAACTTTGTTAGTGAATGTTCCTTTAAAGTCTAGGGGTTTTCAAGCAAATCAAAACCGCTGCCCCCTCAACTACATTACTACTACTATTATTTCTGTAACACATCTGCAATATTCTGATTGTAAATATTTTTTCTGTCATCTTCTGCAAACACGGCGCAACTTGACTGCAGAAAGATGGACCGGCCTTTGAGCTCACTAGTTGCTACGGCGGCTAGTTGTAGCAACTTGCTGTTTTCACATTAACTAGCATGCTGTCGGCGTACTGCGGCGTGATAAAAGTAGTTATGCTACCAAAAGTGACATTAGTGACTTCATAATGAGGAGCAGAAAACTCTCAAAGACATGTTTAGTGCAAAATATAATGAGGCGGATAATATGAAGACAGGAATAAACTGGTGTTATTTTCGTCATTACGAAGACAAAAAAAATCCCACTTTGGTTGAATCAGAAATGCAACCAGCAGGTTTACACCTGTTGTAAACCTGTTGATCAATTTTCAAAATACTTTAAACCAGGAAGTGTTTTTTGGATGGCGAATTAAATATAAAGACTAACTGAAAGCTGTTAAATATGAATAGATCTGAAGATAAATATCAAATGTTCAGACCTAAAGACTAACGGTGCTTGACCTGCAGGGGTTGATGTACACCAGATGTCATTGATTTCATAAGAAAATGTTTATTTCAGTCGTTGGCAGACATGAAATCAATGTTTGTTTATTTTTGTGGTCAGTCCACAGACCTTGATCGGACGGAAAACTTAACGGGGTGCTCTGAGAGGAGAGGGGCAGCCCTGTGGGTGGGAGTATGCTAATGCAGTAAGAGCTGGATTCATACATCAATCTGACCACAGCGATGTTGTCTCAGATCTGTTACATCTCGTCTTGCTGTCTAAAAACAAGCAGGCAAAAAGTGGCGAGATTGCATTAATATTAAGCATTTGAATCCAAGTGTAATCTAATATTCTAAACTCTTTTTTTTTTTCCTTATGTTTTTTTTTGTACTTTTACGTTTAAGTAGTTTCCAGTGTAGCACTTTCGTCATGCAAAAATGTCTAAAACTTTATTTTCTGTCAGCCTGCCAGGTCAGCTGCTCTGGGGGCGTGAAGAAGCCCTGAAGCTGGGGACACACTGCATTAATCTCACAGCCCTCAAAGACTTTAAACAGACTTGGAGTTCACACAAACAGATTGGTTTCAACAGGTTTTTGTTTTACCACCGAAACACTGCGAATCACACATTTAATAACGGCACCTGCTGAGGGATCACAGACTGCTGGATTTGTCGAACCAGAGCAGCGGTTAGTTAGCACAGATAGCAGCTGGTGCTAATGGAAGTGATTTCCCTTAAAATGAGAAGGACGGGTTTAAAATACTTATCCAAATTATTCCCCTCGTAAATGTAATCTTCTTTCTGCTTCTGAGTTTAAAATGACTTTTGGAATTGGCTTCATTCCAAACATCAGAAGGGCAACTATCGATTAATTTAGTGATTGGTTATTCCGATGATGAATCGGATAAATAACTGCCACATCCTGTAGGATTTTCATTTAATCCTTTAAACCTTTGTATGCAATTTTAGACTTTAAATGATGCAAGTAAACAGATAATTTATCTCCATTATTAAATAACAAAATGAACATTTTATTGCCTGAAATGCAGCAGAATAACATTCTTTTATTATTATCATCGTTGGTATCCAGGAATCAGTTCTCAGCCAAAAAATAATAATAATTCTTACATCTTATGTGAAAAGCTCATCCCTATTTGATTGAATTAACATTAATAGATACAGCTCATTGTTGACAGTCTTTTTTCTTTTTTTGGATTTAAAAAAAAAAAAAATCAGATTGCAAAGCTGCTTAATTTAAGTTTTTATTTTTGGAAATGTAAACCGAGTGAAGCTAAAAGTATGTAGAACAACACATTTACAGACAAATGTGTTTTTTCTCCATCTTAAACAAATAAAATATGTATTTTTATTTTGTACACCTTTGGTTTAATTACCGCTCTGAATGTGTTCTCTAAGCAGATTGCCTTTTTTGAAGTTGACAGTTAATCAAATAATTAATTGTGATAGCCCTACTAAACATGTCTTTCTCACCTCGTCATACATAATTAACTTCTAACTGGAAAATATTTCTCACATAAATGTTGATTCTTTAAGCGTAAACATCAGCTAAAGCAACTTTTTTTTTTTTTTGCTTCTCTTGTACCACTGTGTTCACATTATTCTGAAACTGTGATGTCAATACTTACTTTTGCATTCTGCCAATTAGTGTTTTGTGTTTACGATTATAAAGGTATTTTGTGACCCAGCCTTTGTTTTTCATTGGCTTTGGACAACGCTGTGATCAGTTCACCCTGACCTGACGGCCACCAGATTTGGTTAGAATATTCCAAATTAAATAAACTGCGGTGGAGTCAGATTACGTCCCCTTGCCAGTCTTCATCCCAGTCTTCATCCCAGTCTTGCCGGCAGATTCTTGCTCGGCTTTAGGTCCATCTGTGTCAATTGTTTATTCATCGGGTGCACAAGAAAGGATGAAGTTCACAGAGTGTTCTGCTCACGCCTAATGAGAACAACCTTTTCTCTCTTGTAGCTGTTTGACCACATCGCCGACTGTCTGGCTAATTTCCTGGAGAAGATGGGGATAAAGCATAAAAAGCTTCCTCTGGGTTTCACCTTCTCGTTTCCCTGCCAGCAGACCAAATTGGATGAGGTGAGCCGTTTTGCACTCCTTTTACCACTTTAAGAGATCGTTACGCCCCGCGTATCATTTCAGTTATGCCTAAAAGTCTGACTCGCATTTATTTCTTTAGATCTCGCTTCAAAGGAGCCAGACTTTCTCTCAGTTTTAAAGTGTACTTTACTTCTCTGCTTTCTGAAAGTCTCTACAAGATAGCTGCTTTTTTTTTTTATGTATTATTATTCAGTCTTCCCATATAGCTGCTTTCTGTGGAGGTTTTTTAAGCCACTTAAGCATAAAGTGCATCTGAATCCAACAGCTGAATAAACAACTTTAAAGTAACCTTTAAGGCTATGAACATGCATTTTCAGTAAAGACAATAAAACTTGCTTTAGATGTACAGTACTTTGTCGCACCACGTCATGGTTTTCATTTGATTTATTGTTTTCCTGTAAATTTATAATTTTTTTAAATTTGGTCTTTTCTTGAGACATTAAGATTATAGTTAACTAAAAGTAACAAAATAACAAAAACCAACATTAAGAAAACAAATAGAAACATTAATTAATGGGGAAAAACTACAACTAACTAGAACTATGTCGTGTTTGTGAAACTAATTGAAACGTAATGAGATTATGGATATAACACCCTTTGTTTTTTGTCTTCATGAATCTATTTATTAGCCTTTTGAACTGATGTGAAATAACTCCCCCCACCCCGACCACCATTTGACCTATTTAAATTCTGCGCCTAAAAGTGAACCAAAGTGTGAAGAAACTAAAACTGCTATTATAACTAATAGCAACTAAACTAAACTAGCAAACACGGTCTGAAAACTGATTCAAACTGACTGAATTAGGCGACCAAAAAAATAAAACTAAACTATAATGGAAACAAAAAAATCTTGGAAGTGTAAAGTGTGTATGGGGAGTCTGAGCGGGTGAACGGCTTCCAATCATGTGTGTCCTCACACTGGGTGTGAGTGTCTTTTTTGTCTGGATCTTCTCCAGACACAAAGCCTCTTGGCTCGCCGCTGTAGCTCCCCACGTTGTCCACAGTCAGTCCTCACGGCCTGATATCCTGCATGTTTTAGTTCTCTCCCTGGTCCAACACACCTGAATCAAATGATGGCTTGTTTATAACACTGACATGCCGAAGCGATAGTTACTACCAGGGTGCAGGACACCAACTCTTACGCAGTGACTCTGGAGGACCCGGCCCTAGAGGTTCTGCACAGTGGCTGCTGGGTTGTTCCCCCAGGGTTTTCCTCCGTTCCTCTCTAGGTGGGGATGAGGAAATAGGGGTACAGTTTTCCGATCTCCTCTAATGTCTTCCTCAGGGGACAAGTCTCTGTGGCTACTTAACATTCTTATGGAGAAACCTTGTGTGTGTGTGTGTAAGCAGCAGCCATGGATTCAGGTGTTTGGATGGACTGTTGTTGCCGCTAAATAAATCTTGCATTTATTTAGTGGCATTTGATGTTGTTATGTGTGTATATAGGCCTGTGACAATAACAGATGTTGCTGGACAATAAAGTCTCCCAGTAATTACTGCAATAAATGATGATATTGTTGTTTTCTGGCTTTTAAAAAATGATAATTGTGTGTTTTATTTTTTCTGGCTCATCAGCAGGCTCTGGGTCGAGCTGCAGGTGTGTCCAAACCTCTGTTCATTGTTGCCGATCCTGAAGTGCTTCCCTGCTTTTGCCCACTTCAGCTTTTTGAAAACTGGAAAACTCACTCAGGAGTCATCAGAAGCTCCATGTGCTTTGTTGTTGCTCGCATAAAGGCACACACTCGCAGACAGATGGACACACACACACACACACACGCACACACCCCTACATGCCCAAACACACACTTCCACAGGGAGGTGACTCTCTGCACACGGTAATTTGGAGAAAATTTTTAATTTTTGACAATACATTTTAAAGAAAATAAAACATGAAATTATTTGTTGTCTAAAAGTATTGATGGGTAGTTATAGACCCAGGATTTTAAAAGTGTAGGAGAGCTAGCCTCGCTGTGGAGGCCAAGTTAATGTATAAATGTTCAGCCACTTTTAAAACATATTTGTTTAATTAGTAATTCAATAAGTGCATTTGTAGTCCAGACATAGGTAGAATTATTATATTACATGTGGATAATTTCATAATGTTTTATTGTAAATAAGTGTTTTATTAGACGTTTGTATGTTTTACAGCTTAATTGGCCACTTCACAGTTTATGCAAATGAGGTGTGCCGCGCTGGAGCGTTAATGAGGCATAGAGAGTAGAGAAGGGAAGGCAGAGCCACACGGTTTTTTCAACCGTAGTTTGTTTGTGGAGGTTAGCTAAGAACTAATGTCTTGTTTTCCTCCTTTTTGTAGAACAAATCTGCCCCAGAATCTGCAATCTGTACTACAAGGCAACCATACCCACCATTTTGTTGCTTTCCCAGTCCATATGTGCCGTAGCGTTGGAGCGATGAAGCTCTCTAATCTCTGATGAGCTCTTCTTCTTCTTCTTCTTCTTCTTCTTCTTCTTCCCTCCAGACTTATCCTCCTTTCATTCGGTTAGAAACTGTTTCAATATAGTTGTTCCTTGAAATCTGACTCGTTAGACAGATGCACAAACTCAAATTTGTCGTGTCTGGGAGTGCTTTGGCCTAGAAACTGTCATCTTCTCTAATGCGTTCAAATGTTTTCTGCATTATGGTCTCATTGTTGCTGAGTCTCATTCTGCAAACGTAAACCTGACGGCTCATTGAAAACATCTTTCTAATTCATGAACAAAGTGTGAAGAGGAGTTGTGGGAATTTTGCTTTGAAAACCAAGTTGTGTAAATCCACTGACACTTTGACGAACAAAGGATGGTGAACACAAAAAGTCCTTTGAAAAGAACATTTTCAAACGTTAGAACCCCAGAACTCTATGTATTTTATAGGGATTTTATTTAACAAATCACCACAAAGCTGTGGAATATTTTTAAGTAGAAGGTTTAAAATGTTCTTTGTAAAGAGTTGACTCTTTTTTTTTTTTTTTTTTTTTTTTCAGTGGTTCTCTACCTGCTTTGCACAACCAGAAACTCAAATGTTTGCCCCTTTCTCTTTTCAGAATAGCTTGGGTCGGCGGCATCTCTGAAGATCAGTTTGAGTGTTGCCAACAATCCTTAACGGGATTTAGGTTCGGAATTCGATCGGGACACTGAAACACATGATTACACTTTAATTCGACCCATTAAACTGTACTTCGGGCAGCATGTGTAGAATCAGGTTTTCTTTCAGGATTCACCCGTGTTTCGTTTGCCTTCCATCCTCTGTGTTCCCACTAAAACTCCTCAACAGTCACTAATGAATCTAAAGCTTTCCTTTCCTCACCTGGATGTTTCTGAATTCAAAGATTTGCAGTTATACTAAACTCTTACCACTTTGAAAAAAAAAAATACACTAAACTATGTTAACTTTTTTTTGCTGTAACTTGTCCTCAACTCCCTCGCCTGGCCTGTCTTGGTTGTACTTGATTTTGCTTAAGAGTATTTGAATAAGTGGCCTGAACACTATTGCACATCACAAATTTGTATTCCTAATTATAAAAGGGAAATGTCAAAACCCATAGATTAGCATCGAGGGACTTTAGTGTCGATAATGTGCCAACTGAGGAAGTGTTCAAGAGGTGCGAGTGCTTTTGCAAGGCACCATCACTCCTTCTTGACTCTTGGCTTGCAGGACAACGATCTCTTGCAATCACTTACATTCTCTGATGTAACAGTAAAGATTTGAAATGTAGTGTTAAAGCTGCAGAATATAGCTTTCATAAAAATTTTTTTGACATATTGTCACTATGTCAGATCATTTGTGAAGAGAAGTGGTAGTTCAGTTTTTCTTTTTCACGTATTATCTGCTTCATGTTATACTGTCACAACATGGAGACAGTTTTAACAAATAGGTAAAAAAAGATATTTTGTTTATAAAAGGTATATGTTGCAACTTTAAGCTGCTAAGTAATTTCTACTTGGCACAAATTCTTGTTTTGAATTTCAGACTGAAACAACAAAGATGGAGACTGGATTTCACTCTATTCTTTGTCATACAAGCTTATCTTTCAGCCATATTTCAGATTTGAAGGCCACACGGTGCAAGTCAGGCTGAATGAGAAGAAAATAGTCCCCTGTTTCCTGTAAAAGCAGATCAAATTGCAAGAGTTGAAAGACAAACAAAAAGGTGCACAAGAAAGGATGAAGTCATAGCCAGCTGGCGTGCCACTCAACGTCTTCGAAACCATTAATATGAATTAAAATAAGGGACAATTTTTCTATCCAAATTCAAAAATGAATTTCCAGCTCTTTGTTGGGATCCCGATCACATTTTAAGTTCGACATGCCACATTTTCCTCAAACTGCCAGTTAGATCTCCAGTGAGCCAGAGCTCCGTTGTTTGGCTTGTCATGGCAGCTGTACATGAAAGTGGTGCAGTTGCTACATTTTGTCAGGTTCTAATTACTTTTATCGCAGCCTTCGGTGTTCTGGAGCACGACGGCTCCACGACTTGTCTGCGAACTCTGAGCTGCTCTTTGTTTTATGGAAATGTAAGATTCTGTATGCTGCCATTTGTCAGCTGTAAAACGATTCCTGAGAGTAAACAACAAGTTTACTATTGAAATATGTTGAGATAAGGCTAAACAAGCTGTGGGGGTAGAAAACTGGTAATTTTGTTCTTTTCTTTATGTATTTATCTTCGATGTCTGCAAAGCAAATTTGCCCCCCCGGGGACAATGAAGTTCATCTGAAAGTCTGAAAGGACTGACAAAGCAAACCTGAAATGAGTCTTGAATCTTCTTTGTCTTTATCTTTTTCTTCAGAGCGTTCTGATTTCTTGGACCAAAGGCTTCAGGCTAAGCGGAGTGGAAGGGAAGGATGTGGTCAGCCTTCTGAGGAAGTCCATCAAAAAACGAGGGGTAAAAAAAACATAACACCTTTGATCACAAAACTGTTAATTCACGGTGCACAGTGTCATTTATAAAAATGTACCACTTTTTTTTTATTTTTTGTAAATATCACTTTTTAATGGTAACTTAAAAAGTTACTATTAACTTCAGTGGTAAACCATTACCATTGAAGTAAAAAAAAAAAAAATTGTTTCATAAATGTTCTTCTCAGATCACACTATACATTTTAGGGCTGGCTGAGGCCACCATCAGGCATCACTGACGTTGGTTAGGTTAAAATGAGCTTCAACTCCGTGTTCTGCTTAATAAGAAAATGGCTCATTACCTCAAAGTCCAGACATGGGAGTTTTGGGGAAATTGTAGAGGACCATTTTCCAGAACCGCTTTGGATTCAACACGAGCGACACACTGCGACACACTGCTGAGAGCATTGTGCAGCTGTCTTTTAGCCAGCTGCACAATGCTAAAAGACAAACTAAAACAAAACACCTGCAGTTTTGTGTTGGTTTTCTTTTTATGTTTCTCTAGCCGTGGTGGAGGCGCACGCCGATCCGTGGCTCAGCTTCTCATATCATTGCTCCTCTGTACAATAGGGCTTGAGTTGTCTGGTTAATTATTCATCCACAGAAAATAAAACCTCCCAACTTCTTTTCTCTCATTAATAAAACATTAAGCGACTAAAAAACGAGAGAGATTAATAAATCCAAAACAAAATACAATCAAACATGTCCAATCATAAGAGGGAGTTGCACAATATTCTAGATTTCCCCCCCCCCCCCCCCTTAAAGTTTTCGGTTGAATTGTTCGGGTTAAAGGTCACATTAATTAAAGATTTCAAATGTAAACATTACGCTTTTTCTTTCAAGTGTTTGAAAGTCTCAAGGGCAGACTTTTTCCAGGAGTTTGTTGGCTTTCTACATCCGCTGGAGAATCCGGCGCGGATCAGTTCACTTGCTCTTCTTTTGAACTGCGAAAATCCAGAACACATAAAGTGGAATCGAAGCGATCCAACTGCATACCAAATGTTTGAGCTCCGAGAGCCTCGGGGCTCGAGTCATGTTCAGCCAGAGCCGTTCTGTTTGCTCTGGGCCTGTGCTGCCGTCAGAACCGACAGATTTATGTTAAAGGCACGTCTTCAAGACTAAAAACGTTTCAGAGAGATCAAAAACGTCTGCGTTGCGGATTGAGGACACAAGACCCTCTCGTTTTGCCAGCCAAAGCTGGTTCTGAAATGAGATGGAGCGCAAACATACAGAAATGCTCATTTATTGTGCGTGTTGCAAACTGAAGGTTTAGTTTGAATATTGAGAAATGGTTGGGGTAAATGGAAGAAGGCAGTCACCGCAGGAGTGAAATGGCTTTAGATTTTGTTTTTGATTTTAAATGTTCTGCGCAAGTGAAGCAGAGTTGGTGGCAGAAGTGAGTCTGTCTCAGCACGCCTCCTGTTCAGGCGGCTGATGACCAGCTGGACGCCTGCTGGGAACTTTAACACCCAGTCAGCAATCAATGATGGCTAACATCTGAATGTAAAATTTACATCAAATGTGGAAAATAAAATCTGAAAAAAACAAAAACAAACCAAAGCAGCAGTATGTAACTTTTATAAAAATAAATGTTTTTTGCGTATTGTATAAAACTGCCACCATGTTGTGCCGGTATGCTTTGAAACACATGGTCTGACCTGTGAAAAGATCAGTCTGCACACCTCCTGAACAAAAACAACCAAACCATACACAGGAGGCGGGTCTTGGTGCTGTCAATCATCCTTGTGATCACACTGCTAACTGTGCTAATGGTGGAGAAACAGCTAACTGTTACAAGAAAACTGGGTGTCTGCCGTCATCTGCTGGCGGGGAGAAACTGCATCGGAGCAGAGAGCAAGAGCGCACACTAGCATGATTGACAGCGGTAAAGCCCGTCTCCCAGCTCTGATTGGTTGTTTCTAATTACCACTGGGAGAAGGCAGAGGAGTTAGATTGTTGCTTTTCTTTTCACCACAGATCATCTGTCTCATACCACATTGTCATGACATGGGGACAGTTTAAACAACATTGTAATAAATATATATTTATATGTGTATATATAAGAGCCAGCAACAACGGGTCCTTGATTACAGAGATGACAGCAAATGCGGCCTTTTTTTCCCCTTCCCATCCATCCCCACGTTGCTGCAAATAATAATAATACATTTATATATTTGATAAAAGATGCGTACTGCAGCTTTAATTCAAAGCATTGGTTGAATTAAATGTTCTGACGTCTTCTCAGTTTTAGTTGTCTCTAATCAAGACGTGTCCACATTCTTTTTTTTTTTTTTATTTCATTCTCCAGAACCTACAGCTTTAGCTCGCTGCAGCGTAAACAATCTTTCGTTGCAGGACTTCGACACTGACATCATGGCAGTGATCAGCGACACGGTGGGAACCATGATGACCTGCGGCTTTGACGACCGTCACTGTGAAATTGGCCTTATAGTGGGTAAGTGCAATCTGACTGTGATTATAGGTAAAGTGAAGATGAAGGCTCTTCGACGTTTTGAGTTATGAAAGCAGAAATCAGGGGAGGGGAAGAAAACCAAGTAGGCAATTTGCTAAGGAAAGAAAATCATTCTGAGGCGTTTAGGTCACTCTGGCTTCAAGTGTTCTGTTTGTATTGACTTCAAAATATCAGCATTTAGCAAGATTATAGATAATCTGCTGAGGCTATTCAGAGAAACTCGAGGGTGAAGGCTGAAATAAACCTGGGTCGTAACCCGGGCTTCAACACTTTAACGTTAATTTAGCGCACACACTCAGTGTTTGCCATTCAGTCGTGTTTTCTGCTGCATTTCTAAACAAAACATCCAGATTGTTAAAAGCAGAAGGAAAGAATGTTGAACAGGTGCTCATATTTACATTCGCTCGTTCGTGAACTTAATTACATTTGCATGTTTTGCTCATCGGTTTACGCTGAACAACATGTTTTTTTCCTTCTTTTATAAAGAAATGCAACAAATAATGAAAAGGACTGGAAATATTCACAAGCTCTTTTCTTTTTGGCTTTAAAACATCTTACAACTAGTTATTAACCCACATTACGATAGAAATTGCAATCCAATTTGTAAATGAATTTACCACAGGAAACGTTTGTGTGCTTGCGACTGTGCTCTTACATGTTTGGAGAAAAAAACAGCAGCAGATTTTTAGTGAAAAACGTTGCTGTTTGAATCGTTTCTTCTGGTTTATTTTCACACTTTTCTGCTGCTGGCATGGAAAACCAAGTTCCTAGTGGAACCCACGTTGCATTTTTGTGGCTATTTATTTAACTGCACTGTGTAGGTACGCGTTACCAGTTCGAGGGTTTCCAAACTTTTTGTTACTTGGGCCAAAATTGTTGAGTCCAAAGTACTCATGGGCCAAAAAAGTAAAAAAATAAAATTTAAATCAAGTAAATAGTAAATTTTTTTTTTGTTTGTTTTTTCCTTTTCTGTTTTTGTAAGGGATGGTATTTGTTGTAGATCCAAATTTTAACAAGGACTGTGGACATTTGCTGTATTAAAAGAAAGTCATCTAGTTTTCAGTTTCTTTTGGGCTCACAAGGTTTCCCTCAGGCTTTACTTGTGCCCCCCGCCAGGCTAAGCATTGCTTATTTTTTTAAGTCTTTTTAAAATGTTAACATTTTGTAAGACTTTGTAGGTATTAATTTTCTAATCTTTCAACAGCACATTATTAGCAAGTGATATTTTCAAATTTCCTGTCAACTTGAAACATTTTTTAACTCAAAAACACGACGGGCTGCTGGGTGAATGACTGCACTAGCACGGGGCTTAGCAAGTTTTCTAGGGGAAACCTTGGCTCAATTGAACAACAGGACTTGGGTCACATTTTTTCAAAAACGTTTGCTATATTTAACCGAATGTAATAAATGAAATAAAAGCTGATTTGGGTGCAGCAAAGTTGGCCTTTCGGTGAAAGTGTCTGGATAAACGTGGCTCTACTTATTATACAAGCTCAGTTGTAAAAAGACAAATACTTTGTCATACTAAACATTTTCCATTGTAAGAAAATGATATCGCTAATTTTTACCCTGATTAAAAATGAAAAGCCTCCATCTGCACCAACCACCCGCTCTCGACGGGTCAAACTTAAATCAATCTTGAACTGCCGTTGGGAGCTGGGGGGACAAAATCAGTCCAAATGTCACAAGTCTACTTGTTTCCACCAGGCTAAAGAAATGAAATCCTGGATTGTTTCCGTATCTCTTCTGCTCCTCAGCAGGCAATCAGTCCCCATTTCTAGTTAACTTGGTTAATGTGATGGGGAAAAAGGGAGATGACGCTCACATCATTAAAGTTGTTCTGTCCAAATTTGGAATATTTGTGTTTGAAAATGACACGAACAAGATCACAGCGAAGTGCGTATTGTACTTGGACGACAAAGGTGCCTGTCAGCAGCGCCTGCTAATCGAGGGAAACACCTGCAGGCCAGGCACAGCTGCATATCACTGCTGATGCTGAAATTTCTGCCTGTGAGTTTTAACTCTGCATAATGCCCCACTCTGAGAACATTTAGTGAATGAGCTGCTACATATAGGAACATGCAGATGCAGGTGGCATATTTTCCATAATGAAATCAATAAAAAGTATTTTTTTCTGCCTGTCTGGCTTTCACTCTTTCTGTTCTTTGCAACGCTCCGGGATATTTAAATTTACCCAAAGTGACAATTCACTTTGTTGCATTTATGTGCTACATATTAGAGCTTTACTAGCTGAAGAGGGGTCTGTGCGCTGCATCATATTTGAGCTTCAAGAAAAACAAGAAGTTATGGATAACTCAGTTGAAATGCTGTGTTTAGTTTATGTGTATTGTTGGGGGTCCCATTGCTGGTTTTGTCAAAAACTATTATTTCTTACCCTGTGTTTTATTCCCCCCTCTGAATAAATGAACTTGAAACAAAGTTTGGATTTTTCAAGTTGACAAAAGCTGAAATAATAAGACGTTTTACACATCTTGGGCGAAGGAGCCGTCTGTTATGTCATAAAACCCAACAGTTGAGTCACTCCTAACCCTTCAGCTGTAACTCCATAACAACACTAGCAGATGAATGTCGAACGTATGTCGAGCCCAACACTGGGACAAAACTCAAACTCCTATGTATTTGATGGTCCTCTGATCACGCTACAGTTTAATATAAACTACATTTAAGCAAAGACAAAACTTATCTCAAAATGTCCAGAAGTAAATAACAGTCCACAAAGTAGAGCTTCAACCACGGCGGATGTATTTAGAGGGCAGTAATCTCTAGATGCTGTTTAGAACTGTACTATGTTTGTTAATTAGCAATCGTCACGGTAACACCATTTCTCTCCAGGAACGGGCACTAATGCGTGTTACATGGAGCAGATGAGGAACCTCCAGCTGATGGACGGCGACGAGGGGCAGATGTGTGTAAACACGGAGTGGGGAGCGTTTGGAGACGACGGCGCCCTGGAGGACCTGCGAACCGACATCGACCGGGAAATCGACGCCGGCTCGCTGAACCCTGGCAAGCAGCTGTGAGTGTCACTGAGTTTATCCCGGCGGTAGCTGCAGAATAAATATGCATAATAAGAAATCTTCATTTCCAGACTGTTTTTATATGTATAGATTAATAATTTATGTTCTACAGGATTTTTTTTTTAGAGCATTACAGAAACTATCTGGATTGTTTTTTTTTACTTTTCAGCTTTAGTTGTCACTTTAGTTCTAAGTCCCCATCTGTAACATCATTGGCTGCTGAGATCGAAGCATCAATCACAGTTACTGTCTTGTACGTTTGCGTTTGGGTTGTTAATCACCCAGTTATTGAGTTGCATGTGTTGTAGACTTCTGGCTTGGTGCCTAGCAACTGTCTTTATGTTGTCATCATCATCCCTAGTTCTTCCAGCTGCATATAATGCACTTCAGAGCATGGCCTTCAAACTTCCTGAGTTACAATCTGAACTTCCTCCTCTTTTAAGACCTAGAGCACTTAGTTATAAATTCATCCCAGCAGGGGGGGCACTAACTAAAATGATGCTACAGGCTTCATCCCGGATGGTGCCTCTGACGCTCACTAATCCTCAGTAATCCCCATTGCAAGTAAACCAAGTCAAGTTGAGATAAGAGTTGACTTGAGGGGCCAGTGGGAAAGTTTCAATCTCCAGACGCCTTAACTCCAGAATCACCAAGTGAGTTTATTTTTGATTTGGGCTTAATCCCATTTCCTCTCTTAACACTTTAGGGCAGGGGTCTTCAACTCCAGAGCCGGTGTCCTGCGAATTTTAGATGTGTACCTGAATCAAATGGCTGAATTACCTCCTCAGCAATGCAGTCAAGTTCTCCAGAGCCAAGCTAATGACTTGATTATTTGACTGAGGTGTGTCGAAGAAAAATGAAATCAAGACCTTTAATTGAGTCCTATAATTAAAACGAGTTATTTCTGTGTTTGATTCCAGTTTTAAAAAATTAATGGCACATCTAAACAACAATTTCACCAGATATTTATTGTATTTATCTTGTCCATAAAACACAATCTAGGTAGGATATTGGCAATAAAAAATATTCTGTGAAAGTACATTAAGAAATTTTTTTAAAATGTGATTAGTTTTTGATTAATTGAAATTAAATATTTTAATCAGTTGACGTCCCTAATATATATAAAATAGATCTGCTGTGCGTCAGAGGGATTCGGTTGGACCTTTTATTTATTTTTGGCAGAATTTGTCTCTAATTTTCTTTTTGCCTTTTAGTCTGTTCAAGATGAGAAAGTGTAAAATTGCTATATTCTTCTGATATAAAACATGCTGTTATTGTGAAGCCTCCAAAATCTGATCACATTTATTGTAGCTGAATAAGTTCTGCTTAACTTTTTATACCTTTGCTGGGAGGGTTTTTTTTTTCTTACTGTCAATTTGATAACGACCTCCCTCTTTTCCTGTAGGCACCTATAAGCAAAAACAGTGAATACGGCGCTTTTACGCTCCATTAGTTTATTCCTTGTGGAAGAAAATTGCAAGGAGGGTAGCCTTGATAAGAGTGGGTTTTAAAACGCAGTCAGTTCAATGTAATGTGCTCATCTGAGCTTTCATTCCCCGTGCATTTTCAGGCTGTTCAGACTTTCAAATACTGACAAGAAGAAATGTCAGATGCAACAAATAAACAAAACTTCGCCTGGTGGACTGAAACCAATCCAACTCTGCCTCCTTGTTCTACTTGGAAGCAATTTGAAGTTCTTAAAACTTTTTTTTTTGTATTTTTATTTTTATTTTTTTCATTATGCTGGGCAGTATAATTCTGCATCAGATATTCTAAACATTCGCTGCCGGTCACAAATGACAACAGAGTCATCCACACTTGCTATATTCAGCATTACATTACTTAGAACTCGCTCATTTTGTCTTGATACAACCACAAAGCTCACTTCTTGTTTGTGTTTTTGCAACCAGAACTTCAATCCTTCAGTCTCTCTGAGTATAAGCAGAGTATAACAAAACAATGAAGTGAATAGAATACAAATATCCATTAATGTTCCTCAGTGGAGAAATTCACGTGTGGTAACATCAAGTTAGAGGCAAAATGGAATATCTGGAAAAACAAATACATTTTAATGCGTTTTGGCTTTTCATCCACACAAAAACTCTGTTTAATATCACTGAAAACAATTATTTATAAAAACTACAAGTAAAGTGGATATTTAAGGAAACTCTGTATTTGTGTTTTTGTGAGTACATGGAAAAACATGGACGTTTTCTGTGAACGTCTTCTCTATAATTATTTATTTTAAAATCAGAATAGCTTTAAAAGGTCGTTTTAGGGCATTACAATCTGCAACGACTAATTCGCCAATATATCCACATACATGATTCCCAATCGAGGTTGTTTTAAACTACTTTATATTCTAATATACTATTTAAAAGTAGTTCTAGCTTCATATCTGACTACACAAAGAAACTTCCTGGTGCTATGTTTAATTCGTAACAGGAAGTAGTAGCAATCTGATTGGCTGACATTGATTTTAGCTTGGAGCTACACTGCCCCCTAGGGGTTTGGCATGTTTTAAAACAGCGTTTGGAGCGTATTGGTGTGGATGAAACCGATCCAGTGTGCACAATATATATTTTTTAAAATGATTTGGTAAAGATATTAGTTTTTATGAAGATGCGTGGACAAGGAGCAAGTGTTCATTCATAAATGTGGGGGGCGTTCCATTTCTCTCTTTCTGCTGTATTTCCTTGTGCTGCCTTTTCTAAACAAGACCCCAACACACGTGAGTTCAAGTTTTGCGAGACTGCACTGTAATTAAATTTGAAAGACATATTCAGCTCTCACGTTTTCTGTGGACGTCTTCTCTATAATTATTTATTTTAAAATCAGAATAGCTTAAAAAAAAGTCGATTGGAGCTGTACTTAAAAAGTTCAGAAGCATGCAGCTTTAATGCCTATTTAATTATCTTTACTGGAAATGGAGCTGATGATTTGCCAGACTAACAAGCACGAGGTGGATATGAAGACGTGTGCGCACTTGTGAGTCTCTACAGCATTCCTTAAATTAAGCAGGAGTTATAATTAATCATTTTACTCTCAAAGAAATGTCAGCCAGATGGTATTTTTGTGTTCTCGCATCTTAATTTATGCTCTCATCTTATTAAAAAAGTCTCCTAGACAAATGTCTGTCAGCATGTGTCATCACTAAAACGTTTCTGATTCTAAATGTGAATTACCTTGCAGAAACTACCTTTTGGAAACTAAAGTGCAAGTGGGGAATATATTGAGAAGCATCAAAGTTTTGGCATCATGAAGTCGATCTTTTTAGTTCAAACCAGATGTTTACATACACCGGATAAATAAGCCACAAACACATTCTCAGTGTCTGAAGTTAAAACCGACACAACTTCCTTTTTGTTTTAGTTCAGTTGGAATTACCAAAATTATTTCTATTTTCTAGATGCCAGAAAACTTAACGAGGACATTTTTATTTTTTTAGAGATTTCTTTTGGTAACTTTCCTCAAATTCAAAAGTGTACATCAGGGATAACTATCATTTAGAATGAATGACTTGGAAAAGAAAAGTTTGTATCTTTTTATTCAGTGTATGTAAATATCTGGTATGTGGTGTGTTTTTTGCCTGTACCTTTCTCAGGTTTGAGAAGATGATAAGCGGGATGTACCTGGGCGAGCTGGTGCGTCTCATCTTGGTGAAGATGGCCAGAAAGCAGCTGCTGTTCCAGGGACAGACTACGCCACAGCTTCTTACCTCTGGAAGCTTCAGCACCAACTACATCTACGCCATTGAGAGCGACAAGTTAGTATTTGTCTGATGTTCTCATAAATGATGTCCAATTAAACAGTGTGAAGGAATCAGTTCAATGGCAGTTTCAAGCCATTCATTCTTTCTAACGTGGATTTGTGTATTATTTGTCATGATTAAAAAAGAAAATTCGAGTCATATTACAGTAAGCTATTCTTATTTTTGTGAAAGCCTAACATTAAGTAACATGGTGACACAATTTGTAGGTATAACAGGCTTGGTTGTACAGTGTGTGATTTAGAGCCACACGTGAATCGATTTCATTCACCAACATTCAAATGTCAGATGGGAAATCTCGCAAAACCTCTCGAGATCAAATATGAGTTCAGACTAAACAAACATGGCCGACTGGGAAGAAGCAATGGTGGTTGTTTGTGGAGCATATTGAAAGGGGCAGCATTATGCAAAATTGACGTTTTGCAGCTTTGCATCATGTTATAATGTTATTTCCTTGTCAAAAACATGCCTAGAGTGTTGCTCTGATTCTTTCATGCATGTTTGAGAAATCCTTTAATCTCCCATGGCAACCATTCAGCTGTGCAAAACGCCTGGGTGGACCTAGCTCTGCCTTCTTAGACGAAACTCCTCCTTAGCACTGCAGTTTCCAACCTTCTGCCTCATAGAGCACCTCTCCTCCACAACTGTTCATCTCAGTTCCTTCAGACTAGCCAACAGCAATTAGCACTTTGTGGAAATGTGCATCAGCTTATTATAGGAGGTACTTCTCAGTGCATTGCTGGTAAAAACGTTGTTAAAAGGTTAATAGAGGAGCCATGTTGTGATGACTTCCTGAAGCAGGAGCTTTTAAAGAGAGAGAGACTTGATAATTTAAAATGTTAAATTATGAAGTGAAAGTTTTATTAAGTCATATTTGATATATAACAACTGAAAGTAACAGTTTCTTGATTTTGCTGCAAAATGGCACAATGTGCCTGAAAAATACATAATATTACCCCTAATATTATGAGAAAAACACAAGAGAAAGACGTCCAGAACATCCAGCAGACTTTCTGGTGCGACATATCAAGTTTTTTTGTCTTCTGTGTATTTTCGATCTCCCTCCAGGTTTCCCTCACAGGGTCCCACTTAACACAAAACACAGCAGGAATAGTATTTTAGAAGAGCCACCATGATGATCAGGATTGTCAGGAAGGAAAAAAACCTGCATAAAAATCTTGCCGTGTGAAGTAAGCATAAGAAAACCTAGTACAATGACTACAGCTTGACGACATTGAGAAGCAAAACATTGTCGGCTCGCTGTTGTCAGAAACTAGGCCCTTACGCAACCTGCCATTGTTGCTTCTTTGGTTCCCATTCAGTTCTTCTTTTACTCCTAATGGCATCGGCAGCAGTCTGATTTCTGCTGAGAGCCTGAGGATTTCACACTGACCAGGATCTGTAAACATCACAAACCTAGACAAGCTTGTGATGCTGCATTCATGTAATTTTGGGTATTTTCTAATGAATTTTTTAATATTTCTCTTACATAAAATATGAAAGACAAAGCTGTTTGTTATTGCTGTTTTACCATGGAACAATCAGAGGATGAACATCCGAGAGGATGATGTGACGAAACTGCGGAGAAAGCAGGTGGCTACATGTCCGTCATCTCCATGAATCACAGACACTCAACTTTCCTTTTTGCTCAATCGTTTTACCTTCCTTTACTGAATCATCAGTATTTTTTTTTTTTTTTTTTGAATAGATAAAGACAAAATGTCCCAAAAAGCAGGATAAGTGGCCAGGTGTTTCTGGCCAAACTTTGATCTGAACGCAACTGTAGACTGTTTAAGCATGTGAAATTATCTATAATTAACGATAAACTGTGCTGACAATACAAACTGTTTGCAGTAGTTCTTATTTTTAATGTGCCGTCCTTCACGGAGTAAAAAACCCAGACTAATCTCCCCGTGATGCGCTGTGCAAACAACCCGAAGTCAATGTAACAGTTTGGTATGCGCAGAGAAAAACACTCGCGACGGTGAGAAACATCCAGCTAAGTGAAGAATGCTTCCCAGGAGGCCGACGTGTCGTTATCCAGGGCTGCTACAAATAGGAGAGTTAATGAGAGCAAATGCAGAAGGCGGTGGCAGAGCTCCATTCTACTGATGGATAAAAAAGCAAAGATCAAACCGCGGCTCTTTGATGAGAAGAAAAGACTGCGCTGGAGGTCTGGAGCGGCTCGTCCTTAAAGCAAACGACACTGTGACGAGAACGCTTGGCCTCGGAAGGCCGGGTGTTTCTGACCAAACAACCGAAGACAGAAGTTAAATGATGTTGGATCAACTTTGAAGTGGTGTGTGTGTATACCAGGTTTTCATATCCTTATTGGAACCTATTTCTGTCTACAATGTGGGGTTATGGGGACCATTGCTCCTTGTGTGGACATTTTCTTGGTCCCCATGAGGGAAATTGTTGTTTTTGGGCTAGTGGTTAGGTATGTGATGGTTAGGTTTAAGGTAAAAGTTAAGGTAAGGGTTAGGTATGTGATGGTTAGGGTTAGGATTATGGTAAGGGTTAGGCTGTAGAAAATAATGGAAGTCAATGTGAAGTCCCCACAAATTATGAAAACACGACTGTGTGTGCCGCTGTCTGATCCCAGGTGTTTTGAGCTTAAGATTTCTGTGTAGCTTTACTTCAAAGTACACTTATTTGCGTGACGGTTTACTGTAAAGTGTTTAAAAGAAGACTGAGGATGAGATGGATCCACTGTGGCTGTCTGGAATAATCTGGTTGTTGTTGTGGTTCGTAAAGATGAAGAGCTGAGCTGAACCTTCATCTACTTCCTGACCTTCACCAGTGGCCAGAAGATGTTGATCACAACCCGTTGCTTTACTATTAACTTTATTCAGAAAGCTGATAGTAAAGCAAATGTTCCTGCACGTCAACACGTGTTAGCCGATGTGGTTTAGGCGTCTGACCAGGATCCCTGCTGGAAAACTTCAGACAGCTGCAGCTAATTCAGAAATAACACCGGGAAACTTAAAGGCGTTGTGAGTTTCATTCCGTAATCCGTTGTCGCATATCAAAGTGTCCATCGGCAGGACGCTATCACCGCCTATTGATTTACAATCGGTTTATAAGTGAGTGTGTGTTAAATACTGCTGCTAAATCTAGAAACATTTAACAGTATTATTAAATGAAATTAATAAAGTTAGAAACCTATAAGATCAAATCGACAGCTGTAACAAGTTTACATAAAAATATATAACTTATTAGTCGCTTATGTCTTGGTTTCAGACTCTTTGCAACATTAAATATAGATGCACATGTTTCTAATTATTCATTTTACTTATTGCTCCTAATGCTTTTCAATAAATCCCATCACATATGTGCCATTAAGCAATATTATATGCCTCTTCAGCTGATCTTAACTTAAGAAGCTGGTTTAAATGTTTGGTCCTACTTACCGGTAATTGCATTTGTTCTAATTCTTTAGGACTGCTAAGATGCTAAGTTGA
The DNA here is from genome assembly GCA_903067095.1 of Girardinus metallicus. Taxonomy (NCBI): domain Eukaryota; kingdom Metazoa; phylum Chordata; class Actinopteri; order Cyprinodontiformes; family Poeciliidae; genus Girardinus; species Girardinus metallicus. Next base: position 52,570 of record CAEGAE010010585.1, read on the forward strand.
TGCACTACAAGTATATGGGACATTAATGGTGTTTAAGCATAAATAAGTAAGCTTCTAGGTAGTGGTGGGACTCGATTAAAAGATTAGGACTCGTTAGTTGCAGGGTCTGTAAATAATCGCATTATAAGCATATATATCGACAACATAATCAACATTTTCAATTGAAAAACACTTTTTTGATGCTAATTTATTGAATAACTAGACCTATAAGCTCAACATGAAAAATACTTATTGTTTTTAATGAGTTTTTTTTCCAACTGTGAAATTGATGCAAAGTGATTTTGCCCATACAGCTATCAAGTGATTCAGAAACTTATTTGAAAAAACACTTTTTTTAGAAATCTGAACTGTGGACGGCGACTTTAGCATCAGATGTCTGAAATGTGATTTTAGGCTTGAATGACTTTGCTGGTAGGTTAACTCATTTTAACTCAACTTGAAACCTTTTCCTGCGTCCAATCAGTTTGTTTTCTGAAGCAGGAATTAAACCCCGCTGGGCCGAGAGAAGCGACCTTGTCATCAATTGCTGTTTAAGGATGACGCTTGCACGTCAGGTTTACGGGCGTACTGGAAACATTGGATTACAAAGGTTCCGGCAGGAACTTTTGTCTGGGGAAAAAATGCATTAAAATTTCAACATGTCAATTCTAAGTAATTAATCAAAATGAACATGCTAAAGTCCAGGCCCTACTTACAAGTGAAGTTATTATCTCCCTGAAAAAATAAACTGAACGTCTCATTCTTTGCCTGCAGAGATAAAGAAAGTCAGGGTAGCGCTGAGAAGGCGCTCCGCAGCCTGGGCCTGGACCCGACCGCTGAAGACTGCGCCGCCACTCGGAGGATTTGCCAGATCGTTTCCACCCGGGCCGCACACCTGTGCGCCTCCACCCTGGCGGCGGTGATGCGACAGATCCGGGACAACAAAGCGGCCGAAAAGCTGCGCATCACCATCGGAGTGGATGGCTCGGTCTACAAGGGTCATCCAGAGTAAGTGACCCAGAACACCGACTTGTGTGTATCTCACTCCTTAAGCGAGGAGTCTAGATTATAAACAGAAACTAGGAGCTGGGAGGAGTGGTTGGGCATGCCCCTCCCGCCCCCGGAGTGTATTTGAGCTAAAGTGGATTGAATTGTTCCAACAAGTACACGTAATCTCTGCGTTTATTGTTTAAGCTCTCTTTACATAATTAGAGCTTGTTCACACAGAGGGGATTAGTTCTCCCTTGTCATCAGTGTTTGCCTGACTGACTTGGAGTTGGAGCTTACAAAGTTGTTTATTTGCCTGCTACTCTTCCCAATGTCTCAACGATATTTGTCCAGCCTGGCGATCATGTAGTAAAACATAACAGGACTCCAGTCCCTGGCACAGGCTTTGTCATTTTCTCTGTTAGATACTCAGAATGGTGCCAAGGCCTTAGTTAGGCTGAATGTCAGCTTCTTTTCTGGTGAATTTAAACTACCGGCTTTGGGACAGTCGACTGAACACGACCGTTTATCCTCCCTGATCCCCTCTCATTAAAATTCTCCGTCTCTTTTCGGAGAGCTCGACGGGACAAAAGTGTTCTTCACTATTTTTGTACACACATATTTATACGTACGCATTTGTAGGTATAGATATGAATTATTCATACTCACAACACACTTGTATTATTTAATTCCGGTTTTCTATTTAATTTGATTCCCTCTGGTTATTTTATTTGCGCCGTTCTGACTTAAAATAATTAGAGATGAAACCTTTTAGTATAACTTGAGAGGATTTTTACATCTCTTGAGTCACCAACACAGTTTGCTTTGTCATTTGTGCCATCTGTGCTGTTTTGTTAATTGATGGAAAGTTAGCTAGCATGAAAATTCACCGAGAAACAGCACAATGTTAATTAAATGAATTTTTTGTTTTTCCACCACAGATTTTCAAGGAAGCTCAACAAAATGGTGCGGCGCCTCGTGCCAGACTGCGACGTGCGCTTCTTGCAGTCGCAGCACGGCAGTGGGAAAGGCGCGGCCATGGTGACAGCAGTGGCCTACCGACTCGCCGCCCAGCACTACGAGCGGCAGCGCATCCTCGACACCCTGCGGCTGAGCCGCGAGCAGCTGCTGGAGGTGAAGCGGAGGCTGACGGAGGAGATGGCCCGGGGTCTGTCCAAGCAAACGCACGACCAGACCAGCGTCAAGATGCTGCCGACGTACGTCAGGTCCACCCCAGACGGAACAGGTGAGGGGGAAGACAAGACGTCCGCTGCCTCTTACTCGGATATGACCTTGCTCCTGTTAGATGTGAATTGTTTTTATTTATTTTTTATTTTTTACTCTATTTTATCTTTTTTTTTAGAACAAGGAGATTTCTTGGCTTTGGATCTTGGCGGATCCAGTTTCCGTGTTCTTCTCGTTCGGCTGAAAAATGAGAAGAAGCAGAAAGTGGATATGCACCAGAAGATCTACAGTATCGATCAGGACACCCTGCAGGGCACAGGGGCAGAGGTATTATCTTGTTTGGGAATAAAACAGCTGGAAATCATTTTAGCTTTTTGCGGTTTTTTCAAGTTTCAGTGCAAACTGGAAAAACTACAATAACACAAATTCCTGTTTTTCTTTTTTAATGTTTTTTTGTGGGTTTTCATGTGAATAAATCACAAGAACCAGAGGCGAACATCTAAAAACCATAACGACTTGAAAACCTGCTCTAAAAATACTCATAACTTCCTATTTTAATATTTCAAACACCAAAAATACTCCAATTTACATTGATACAAACAAAGGAAACGGTCTTAGCACCAGCACAGGAGGGATGTCCATACTTTTTGTTACATGGGACAAACTAAAAAAAAATAAAATAAAGTAAATAAAGTAATCAGATTTATTTTTTTTTTACAGAATGGATTCTATCCATCACAGAGCCAAAACATTAAAAGAATTTTGCACGTCTGCTGTCAGAGTCTCGTTTTCAGTTTCTTTTGGACTCGATTGAGCAGATTTATTCTCGGTCATAAAAACAGGACCTGGGTCACTTTCTGTCAAGACGCCAAATTTAATAGTTTAATAAATCAAATTAAATCTCAGTTGGGTTCAGTAAAAGCTTCTGGATAAACGTGGATCTACTAATTGTAAAAGCTCGATTATTTAAAAAGATGAATATTTAGCCATAATTAACATTTTCCATTTTAAGAAAATTAAGGGGGTAATCATTTTGCCCTGACTGACATAAATGGTCTACATCAGGTCACATTATTGCTGTCCCTCTTGAACTGCAGTCGACGTGTTTCAGCTTCCCAAGCTGCATTTTCCAGCAGCGGCTCAGATTCAGGAATATTCATCCTGTGTTGGTGGTAAAGCATAATGCTAACGCTAGCACCGCCCCGGTCAGTCTGCCCCAGGGCAGCTGTGGCTACAATGCAGCTTCCCGCCATCAGTGTGTGTGTGATGTGCGGAGCAGCGGTTCTTGCCTAAGGCGGCCTTTCTTCTTCTGCTATTGGAAGCTCTGCAGGTGTGCAGTAGTACAGTGTACGTGTAAGTTTTCAGCTCGGTGATTTTTGCTAATGCAGCAAATTAAAGCGTTCTTTATTGGCTTTTTTTTTTTTAATTCACTTAACACTTCCTGAGGCTGAATGTTCTTGTAATTATTTTTCATTTCCCTTTGTTTTATCTGTGTCCCAGCTCTTCGACCACATTGTGTACTGCATTGCTGACTTCCTGGACTACATGGGAATGAGAGGGGCGTCCTTACCTCTGGGGTTTACGTTCTCTTTCCCATGTGATCAAACCAAGCTGGACGAGGTAACTTTCTCTCTGCCGGTCCGCATCCTTAACCTGACATAGAGTATGAGGAATAAAAAAAAAAAAATACGAGAATAAAGTAACTTCAATTAAGTCAAGTAAAACTGACTTCATTAATTGAATTGAATTAAGTCAAGTAAAATTTATTTAATTCAAGTCATCTTTATGATTTAAATTAAATCATAAAATGACTAAAGTTGCAATAATGCGTGAATAAAGGCTTAAAATTACGAGAATAAAGTCATAATATAGAATTAAATTATAAAATTATGAGACTAAAGTCGTAATTATACGAGAATAAAGTTGTAATTGCTCTCATATTATTATGACTTTATTCTCTTCAGTCGTAATAATACGATAAGAAAGTCATGCAAGAGCAAAGTCGCGTTAAGAGGACAGTCATAACATTGCTACTCGTAATATTTTGACTATTCTCAAAATGGTTTATTCTTGTACTATTTCAACTTTATTGTCATAGTTTTATATTTTTGTTTTCTCTTTGCTTGGCCCTATTTCTCCGTCATATTAACCAGGCTGTGTGCATAAAGTCCAGTTAACTTTGTGCGCACTTTGAATTGTTTCCCAAAGTTTTATTGGCGTGACATCAAGCAGGGAGAGGCTGCCTTTGCCGAAGGTTTGAAATGTGGACTTATTCATATTTTTCATTAAACGGATTGATTATTTGTTTCAAATTGCTTTAAAAATAAAACCCCACTTTTTTTCTGTTTCTCACAAAACCACGCTGCCGTCGGTCGGAGGTCGGTCTGAATAGCTGTCTGTTTCACGTTGCACAGAGAGCCTGCCTCCATCCGCTGGGCCTCGGTTTCCACTGCAATATTCCAGTCCAGCATTCATGGCGGCTGGAGGCCTGAACAATCAGTAAACTGTGGGGAGGGCCATTTAGCTGGTGACGATATTTAGAATCAACACATAAACGCGATCGAAGACTTTTTTTTTCCCCCCACTGTCTCCAAACATTATGTGTAAAATAAGCTATCATTCATTCAGGGTTTTAAAAAAAAAACCCCACTTGGGTGTTTTGGCGGAGTGATTGTATAAATTGAGGACAATTTACCGCAAGAGAGTTAAATAAAACTCAAACGATTTAAAGAAGCTGAGGATTTTTTTTGTTTTCTTTTTGGGAAACTCTCATCAGAAAGTCTCAAAGTTTTCCATTTAGGTTGACATGAGACATTCTCATTATTGTTGAGCCATGTAAAAATGAGAATAGTGTTTTTGTTAGCTAGGAGCAACCTGTCTGGATACAGAGGCTGTATGTTAGACGTGAGAGATCAAAACAAACCGTGTTTCTCTCTGTTTTTAAGGACGCTGTGTGGCTTTGATGTTTCTCTCTTGTCAGAACAAGGACTTGTCCTCAGACATAATCAGGCCAGAACATTTGAAGGGAATTTAAAAGCTCTGTAGCCCGATCCTTGAACTTTGACTTGAAAATCAGTTGCCAGCTCAGTTGCTAATCAGCCAAGCTGCTCTCTGCAAATCAAGCTAATTAATACCGGAAACACAGACGTCCGTCGTGTACCTGTCAGTCGATCAGACTCGGAAAAACTAGATTGTGTCACAACGTGACTGTCAGGTGAAAAAGGTTCAGTTTCCAGCTTGACATTTTGTTTGTTTTATGACAGGAAAGGAAATATTGCAACTTACTTAAAAAGCTTATGTACTCAAATAGGCGTTTCATTTTGCTTGAACAAATGGTTTTAATTTAAAATGACAAACTTTGGTTTTGATTTTTTTTTTTTTTTTTTTTTTTCCATTCCACCAACCACTACTTTGATTTTATCGATCTGGCCTGGACAGACTTATTGTTTACTACATAAGTCTGAACTTTTTTTTTTTTTTCTTTATTATGTTTTTTTTTTTTAACGGTAATAAAAATTCACACCATTACAAATTGTGTGCTTCAAATTCTGAGAAGATTTTCTTTAAATAAGAGAATCCCTTTTGTAGTGTGTCGCAGGTTTTTGTGAAAAAACCTTATGACTGAATCACAATTGCATCACGTTAATGAGAAGCTTCAGTGCAAATTATTCCAAGATTATTACTGGGCATCAAATGCTCTAGCAGTTTCTCACCTGTAGAACCAGGTCTGGTTCACAACATAACCGTTTCATATCGGTCAATAATAATTGATAATTATTGATACGCTTTTTTTTTTTTTTTTAAATATCCAAAATCCTGCCAAACTGATGCCGTTTGGTAGGATTCCCTCTTAGGTTGTTGTACTCATTTTCTCACCCTGCTCTTTTTTATTTTAAGCAGTTATGCGGCAAAACATGAAACTGCTCCCACATACTGAGGCGAGATGTGTGTATTCTGTGAACCGAGCAGACCCAGTGTGCACTGCATGAACGGTTGAGATTTCATTTGTCACAATCATTCATTTTATCCTTCAGACCCTCTTTTTTCCCCCCTCTCTCTCTCTCTCTCGGTTTCGCGGATCAAAAGACTTTGCCTCATAAAGTTTGGGTGAACATCAAACCTGATTTCCTTCGTTTCGTTTGACTCATTTCCCTCTGTACTTCTTGAGCAAACGTTTTGAATTACAGAGCTTGTAGCCCGCCAGGCGACGTCTGTCGTCTCCTACAGAAGGAACTGGAGACCAAGCGGCTAATGTCTAAATGCGTTTACAACTCCTACCGCTCCAAGCGCGCAACTCTTGAGAGAGCGCTGGCAGAGGAACGCCACGCATCCTCTGTCATCTCAGAGGATGCGTGGCGGGAAAGTTTCTGTGGCACACACACACGCAACGCACGCAGACACACATTCAGTTAACTCCAGCCACCAGCTAATCTAATCTAAAATAAAACAAAACACACACTCCATTACTCATGTATTCATGCATATATGACTGCATTCTTTCTTTCACCACAGTTTCTGGAATGTAGACAGATGATCTGACAACTTTGATCTGGTTTTGAAACAAATTTCAAATATGATTGGAGTGAATTGAGACTAAACAGATTTTCATCAGTATCAATATTTAGTACAATACTGGGTACTTTAAGTATTGTTTCATTACAGTTGCAAATGAAAGGCGTAATAGTTTGAGTTCTTTCTGTGCACCGAAAATGAATGTACATGATATTCAAAATTAGTTTTTACTGAATCACTTGGTTTCTCAACATTTGATGTTTCTGTAAGTTCCAGGTTTTTTTCTTCAATAAAACCTGACATGTAAATTATCCCGGTGGATCATTTCAACATGGTGCCAAACCCTCACCGTCCTTTCTGCAGGGAATTCTTCTGAAGTGGACGAAGGGCTTCAAAGCCAGCGACTGTGAGGGGAAAGACGTCGTTAAGTTGCTGAAAGAGGCGGTCCAGCGCAAACAGGTCAGTGCACGGTTTGAACGAACTTGCAAAAATGAAAAACAAAACCAAAATGTTTCAGAGTCTGTTTTCAGAGAGTATCCTGCTTGTAATGGCCTTCCGTCTACACACGCGTTTTTCATGTGTGTACTGAACACTGAGCAATCGGTCAGAAACTCTGTGTGCTAACTACTTCTGTTTGAGGGAGGCGGTGTCGTTTGTAGAAGTGCTGCATCCGGAGTCTGATTGCTAACGCAGGCTACTCCTCCCGCGTAGCACGTTTGTGTTAGTCCAGCTTTCACAGGAACCTTCACTGGACACAAGCACATAAGCTGTGTCCAGTCCAACCACATTTTGAAGGATGAAAGGAGCTGTTACAGGATGCTTTAAGAGCAGAAAGACAGATATATTCTTTTTTCTTAAGGAGAAAGTTAAGCTGTCAGATCAGTGGCTTTCAGACAAGAAACACGGTTGAACATATAAACTCTCAGCCAGTAGTAAAATATAAAGTGTTGACACTAGAGTACATACAGTAAGTTACAAGCTGCGTTTCCATTTCAAATGTTCGTTAACCTTCATTGATTTCCTGCTAATGTCGAAAAAAACTCAATTTCATAATTGTGGTGTTTCCATTAAATGAGAAACACAGTTAAAATTCTACTAATAAGTTTGTTCACGCGATAAGTTATTAAAAAACATGGCATGCCATCGTCCTCCAATAACTTCCTGTCGTGTTTTTGTAGTTTTCGCCAGTCACACCATCTGGTCGTTGACCATGCGACTTTTTTTTTTTTTTTTTTTCCCCCCGTCACATTTTTGAAGTGGTAAGCTTATTTCCCCGTGTGTCTCTTCTAGTTAAGGATTTTCTAGCCATTTGTATAGACAATTTGCTTTTGTCACACTTGCAGCAGTGGTGCTACTCTCATATGGTTTAATTGGACCCCGCGGCATCAGAGAGGCCGCGGGCGTTTTTGACTACTGGCCTTTAAGACGCAATAATTCGAGGAGAGGAATTTGAATAAGCTTTTTGATGCCTCGGACCTCAAGGGAGGATTTGTTGGATTCACAGCCAGAAAGGTGGCAGCGAAAGACATACATTTTTATTTTCCCTGCACGTGTTTAACTCACTCTTATCAAACCAAACGATGTGCTTGAATTCCTTCTTTTCTTCAACAACTTAAATCTAATCATTTTGTGGAAACAAACAAGCCCCTTTATCTTCCCTGTTGGAATGCATCCATGTCGCTTCCTGGAAACGGTCACACAGATTCAGATTTCTGCTCGTTGCTGGTCCAATTTTTAAACTACTTCCTTGTTTACAAGGTCTTTACTGTGGAAACGGTGCGCCCATACCCTTGCGCAATAGCTCTCAAGGACAACTTGGACTTTATTTCGATGACCTGGACACTGTTAGCTGGTCGCTATATATTGAAGAGTTTAAGGGTTATGAGTCAATTTTTTTTTTTTGCTTTTAAAGGGTTGGTACAGAATCTAAGCAGGAGATTCTTAGATCTCCTTCTAAGAAGGAGATCTAAGAATCTCCATGCCTAAGAGGCATGGAGCTTGTGTCCATGCCTCTTAGTTCCAGCAGTCAGCAGCTAAAGAGTGTGAAATTACAACAGAGGCCCTGGCTAATTCCTGGTTAGGATACAGAACACTGATCAAGGTGGAAAAAAGTGCCAAACTTGTTCTTCTTATTTATTTATTTTTTTCATGTGGCCTTCAATCCAATCTCTGCTTCAACTTCCTGACAATTTCTTTTGCCCTTACTTTTTTTTTACGTAAGGGTGTTTCACTGAAGCAGGTCACAGTTGGATACTTAAAAATTAAGCCATGATCAACATCTGATGAGTGGAAGAAAAGCGTCAGGTTTATGCAAGATCATTTGAGATGTGGCGGGGAAAACAGAGGAGAGAGAAGAAACGGCAAGACACAGAAAGAGAGTTAGCAAAAGGACCTGCTAGTAAATAATCCCGCTGTTATTGTTTACCACTTCAAAACTTTGTTTAGGCATATTTGATGCGAGTGTTTCCAGTAGGTTGCTACATGCTGACGAAGGTAACTAAACCTCTTGAGGTTATTTTTTGTAAGCCTTTGCCAGCTTTTCACATGAAGAGACTGAAATGTTTGCCCAATTCTTCTTCTGCTCTTGCTGTAAGTCCCACATCTTGATCTGAACTTTAACTAGACCAGATTTTCCACACGCGGAACAGATCTATTTGGCTGTTTTCTGGAGGCAGCTGGTTGTGCTGTATTGGGTTTCAGGTTAAGAGGGCTGAACTGACAACACATTGTGTTATAAAAACAGTGACAATTTGAACAAACATCGAAAAAAACCCAACCCAAATATATATATAATCTGTATTTTACTTTTTTCCCCTCCCAAGCTCTCATTTTGTTGTTTTTTTTGTTTCTTTCTTGCAGAATTCCACGCTGACTCTTCAACATTTTATTATTATTCCTTTTTTTCAGATTTTTTTTTTTTAACTGTAAATTGGGTTTGTGTTTCTTCCACATCCAGAAATTCGACCTGAGCTTTGTGGCGGTGGTGAACGACACGGTGGGTACCATGATGACCTGTGCCTATCAGGACCCCAAATGTGAGCTGGGCCTTATTGTAGGTAAGTCTGTCTGTTCATCTTCTTTCCTGCTTGATTTCAAATAATAATAATAATAGTAGTAGTAGTAGTAATAATAATAACAACAATAATAATAAAATGCTCACTGTGGCCAATGTGTGAAGCTTTACTGTAATCAGGACTTATCCAATAGCCCTGGGATTTTTTTTTTACATCAGGCACAGGGACCAACGCCTGCTACATGGAGGAAATGCACAACATCGAAACGGTGGAGGGAAATGAAGGCCGCATGTGCGTCAACGTGGAGTGGGGAGCATTCGGCGAAAACGGCGAACTGGACGACTTTTGCACAGAGTTTGATCGTGCTGTCGACGAATCCTCCAACTACCCTGGGAAGCAGAGGTACGTGAAAATCAGGAATAAGAGCAAACACAAGAAGAGAAAATGTAGGACATAAGACTCAAAATACCTCTCATTGATTTCCTTCATTTTATTTTACCAAATTCTAGATTTTATATCACTTAGTGCACTTGAAATAAGAGGCAAATACATTGTTGGTAAGATTGAGTGTTTTTGCAGTGAAGTAAATCACTGCCTAGTTTCTAGCAAATGTCTTAATGACTTAAAATAAGACAAAACTAACTTACAAGTAACCTTTCAGCAAGATCCAGGAGCTTGTGTGAAGTCACTAGGATTCATGAAAAACTACTCAATTCACTTATGGGAAAAATTAAGGAATTGATGACTGAAGACAAGCTGTTATATTTTACTAAAAAGTTACTTGTGAGTTAGTTTTGTCTTGTTTTAAGTCATTAAGACATTTGCTAGAAACCAGACAGGGATTTATTTCACTGCGAAACCACAAAATCTTACCAGGTCAATTTTGGTTTAGTTTCTATCAAATAGCTTAATATACTGAAATATAGAAGCTTGTTTCAAGTCAACAATTCTTTAGTATTGATAAAACAAAAAGTATTAGTTCCACTTGCAGATTTTAGTTTCACCTTACTTCAAGTGTATTAAGATATTTGCTAGAAACTGGGCAAACGAAACAGATTTTGTGTTTTTGCAGTGAAATAAGTCAGTGTTTTTTACAAACTGGTAAGGAAGTGTTGCATGCAGTTAATTAATTGAGACAAACAATGTGTTTGTTCATTGAACACTTAGGGTTGTGCGGTCAGATTTGAATTGCGTCTCCAAGCCATCACAAAAGCACAACTTGGCACTTCCGCTAAGACCAACCTAACAAATACCTCAGAGGCGTAGTTTGAAAACTCAGAGGAAAAAAAAAGCCAGGCAGTAAAGAGAGGAGGAAACACAGCAGAGCATACAAGAAACATAGATTTAGTTGGTTTATGTAAAAGCACATCTTCCTCCTTCATTTCTAAAATAAAATAATTGTATATAATACAGATTATTGTCTAATCTGTATTATTAACAATAATAATTACTATTATTTTTCAGTTGTTTGTTTTTTATACGACTGAATTAGCTCAGTCACCTAAGTAACATATTTGTATTTGTTTGTTTTGTAGAAATCAGTTTTCATTTTGACATTAAAGAGTTTTTTCAGATTTTTTTTTTTGTCAAAAAAGCCAAATTTAGTTTGATTTATAAAAGCAATAAAGACGGTAAAACATTCAAGAGGATAGATAATTATTATCATAGACCTTGGATGTGTTTAATTGTGATATAACAAAAATAAAAATGCTACTTTGGTTCAGACTTTACTGTTTACCACTTACATTCGTTTGAACCTCTTTAATATTTTTGTGTCATTTTTGACAGTGAAGCTGCTGCGTTCGGGTCACATGGCTGAATTTGAAAGCTGGATATCTTTGTGCTGCTCTATAATCGCACCTTAAACTTGTATCTGCAATAAATGACATAAGTGAATCTGCCATGTCATCAAAAAGAAGAAAAAACAAAAGCCGTGCAGACAGTGGGGAAAATGGCTGTGAAGAAAAATGTCTGACAGTACATAATAATGTTGTGCAGGTGTGAAATCCTCTCGTTATATGTCTTATTTTTGAAGATATGAGAAGATGATCAGTGGCATGTACCTGGGAGAGGTAGTGAGGCACGTGCTGATGGATTTCACCACCAAGGGTCTGCTGTTCAGGGGCAAACTGTCGGAGCGGCTGAAGACCAGGGGCATCTTTGCAACCAAGTTCCTGTCACAGATTGAAAGGTGAAGTATCCAAACACGACGACCGAGTCGGTGAAGGCTGCACCACATGTCACTCAAACCGGCTCTCGCCGACGTGCAATGACGCGCCTCCCTTCGCTTCTCGACGAAATGTTTCACGCGGAGCTCTGTGCGATGTGCCGCGTGATTGGTCAGAAGCTTGCTCGTTTGTTTTTATACGTAAATAAATGCTCCCAGGACATCAATGTTGATATTTTGGCTTCATCTGTCCGGTTTTTGGATCCACAGGAGACGCCTTGAGGAATTCTGGACATTTGTATGGTTCTTCACTAGATGGCTAAAAGCAGTAAACTGGCTTCTAGTTCAATATAAATACACGAGCAAATGTTTATGTGAGCTTTCAAATAAAACTGCCATGTTGTTAATACAAAAAACAATAATGATATGAACATTGACATGTTGAAAACGCTGCGTAATTATGCTCAGATTTGCATAAACATTAATTCAAATGTTCCACCAATTGTATATACTAATTGTTTTATATAACCTACTTTTATTTAGCCAGACTTTATCCAATTTTTATCCGAGGTGTGCTTTAAAAGGCTGCTTTACTTTTTTACCATGCAACAGAAGCGCTGGACAGAAAAACATAGTCTTCTGTTTTAAATGTCACAAAGGCTAGAGCTTTTAAAAAGAGTCCTATTTAGGTAATTTATTATAGAAAGTATTATAATTGCACATTTATGAATAATGTGAATCTATTTAAATCAAAAGTGTTTCCAGCTGGAGTCTGCAGAGGAGAGCGATGTGATGTGAGACAGGCTCCTTGTGTGGGAGGGAAACCAACATGTAAACACACACGGGTCTGATTAAAATTTCAGTCTCACTTGACAGATTTTTTGGACACTGGTGTGACCGCCACGGACACACTTACGAGCTCTGTGGGCATGTGTCAAAATTATCGCATGAGATTTTATTCGGTTAGGTCCTGTAGGATACGTATGCTATTCAATTGTAGTTTCATATATATATATAAAAAAAAGAAGAGATAATTTATGTGAATGTGACATGGAGTTAGATTAGCGATTCCTCCCTCCAGCAGGACTTAGGATTTAATGGAAGACGTTCCTTGTAGTTCGTCGCTAGGTTAAAAGGCGAAGAGGACGACAGGAAGTGGCAGGACGACGGCATTGCATGTTTTTCAGTGACTTATCGCGTGAACAAACCCATTCATGTGTGATATCTAATCGTGCTTCTTATTTATGGGAAACACCGCAATTGCAAAATTGTGTTTTTCCGGTATTTGATGAATATCGACAAAGATCTGCGCTCATTTGTACTGTAAACGCAGCCGCTGCTAACGGCAGCCTGTACGGCTTTAAAGCGGGCCAGCTGTCGACGCGTGACGTCTTCCTCTGTTATCAGCCGTGCTCTTTGTGTCGGCGGCCCCAGGTGCCTTCAATCTTTAACATAATTCTTCCTCTTGATCATGCTTCCCCCCCAGGAGGCCATGGTCTTGCATGGAGCTTAAATCTGAGGGCCGAGGTTTGACATTTTATTTTTCTTCTATTATAGAGTAATCAGCCCAGCAGTTATCACCTTCTGACTAACCTTCCCGCTGACGGATTGAAAGCCTCTTTAAGCCTCGCGCAAATCCGACGTGTTGCTTCTGACGTCAACACTCTATTTTTAATTGCCATTTAAGGCGTTTATTCATGCATTTGCTTCATATCACACCTGTTTTACATGAAGCGAAGCTGCCGACTGAGCACAGAAGTTAGCCAATCGCTGTGCAGTTCAGCCTGTTTGATTCCAGCTTGAACCGGTTTGTTGGAGAACAAAGATGACAAAGACCAAGGAACGCAGCAGGCGCTTCGTAAATTGTAGAGAAGTAAGGTTAGGCGAAATCAAATTATGCCAAACTTTAAACATCGGTCAACAAAGTCGCAGTTGAAAGAAATCAGCCTCGCAGTTTGACAACAAACCATGTTGGAGATTGGAGAAATCCAACATCGTATTTATTTTTATTTTACCTTTAATTATCCAAGCAAGTTGATTGAGAACAAATTCTCATTTTGAACGACGACCTGTTCAGGAAACATTACAACTTCATGCAGCAGCGCATCATATGGGGGGAAACAGAAGAATATCATAAAACAAAAAGAATAAAAATACAGCTGTGTTTATGTACTATAATTCACATACACGTCACTAGTTTTTAAAAGAAGCCATGTCGATGATGTGTTATGATTTTTACTGAGTTGTTTTTTTTTTGTTAGTTGTTTCAATCATTAGGTGCAGCAAAACGAAAAGCAAAAAACAAAAAAAAACCATAAAAGCAAGGGAACTTGATTAGACTGTAAGAGTTTTGATGTTGGGGCAAAGGCTGCAACAGCTGCTGAATTAGACTAAATATGCAACCGGAGTTACAACAGAATGCTTTAGATCAAAATATATCTATTTCTTAGAAGAGCCCAAAGTTCACAGATCAGTCTGCTTGAGAATCAGTAACAAGACGCCTGTTCACAGACACCTTCCGTCTAATCAGTCAAATTTTTAAATTCTAAAACCAGAAAAAGTGGAAGAACAATTTCCAAATGTTTTGCTCTGCATTTTAATAACTAATCTTGTGTGAAGGGGGATAAAAAAGCACCAGGAGCTAAAGCGATCAAAGTTGTCTAGTACGGGTCCCTGAACTGCCCCTGTTCCCACAGCGACCGGCTGGCCATGCGTCAGGTCCGCTCCATCCTGCAGCACCTGGGCCTCACCGGCTCCACGTGCGACGACAGCGTCCTGGTGAAGGAGGTGTGCAGCGTCGTGGGTCGCCGCGCGGCGCAGCTCTGCGGCGCCGGTTTGGCCGCTCTCGTTGACAAGATCCGGCAGAACCGCAACCTGAACCAGCTGTCCATCACGGTGGGAGTGGACGGCACCCTTTATAAGACCCATCCTCAGTAAGGAACATTTTAATTTATTGAAGTTGGTTTCACCTACGCTGTGTTCCCAATTGTTGAGCAAGTTTTACTTTTAAGGATTAGTCTTCTCTGTTAATTTAACATGTTTTAAACCTCAAACATTAATCCTTAAAGGGGCGGCGTCATGTGTTTTCCAAGCACATATTGCCATTTTATAGCACAATCTGGTAATTTCTACCTTCAGTTGTTATAAAAATACTATGTGACTAAATAAATTTGACTTCATAATTTAATGCCGCGAAATTGGATCCATGTCTCTTTAAGAAAAACTCATATTCTTTCTAAAACTCCACCTTCAGGAAGTTGTCACAATATGGCTCCTCTATTAACCCTTTAGCATCATTTTTACCAGCATTTCACTGAGAAGCACCTCCTGTAATGAGCTCGGCAGATGCGCAGTTCCACCAGGTGCTTGCTAATTACTGCTGGCTAGTCTGAAGGAGCTGAGTGGGTTAATAACATTATGACTTGACGTGTAGCTGAAAAAAGTTGATTTTACATAACACTGCCCCTTTAAATAAGTGAGAGCTGAAAACAGCTCTTTTCTCTCGCCCCTCCTGTCCACTTTGCTGTTGTAGAGAAAACAAAGTAGCAGAGCATCATTTTACATTCTGCCTGTCCCATCCTGTTTTAATCAATCGGCAGCCCTAATAAAACCATTTAGAGTTCATTTGTTAACTGCTATTTTTTTTTGTTTGTTTTACCGATTAATTAATCACGATTAATTCACAGCAGCCCCTCGACTAATCAGATCCAAACTTCTAATCGTTGTACTGCGAAGTCTCAATTTTTGTCTTTTGCTCTCCGCCCCCTCCTCGTATTCTGAAGTTTCTCGAGGATCATGCAGGAGACCCTGCAGGACCTGGCCCCGCAGTGCGAGGTGACGTTCCTCAAGTCGGAGGACGGCAGCGGGAAAGGAGCGGCGCTCATCACGGCCGTGGCCTGCAGGTTGAAGAGCGAGCAGCTGCTGTGAAACCTGCGGAAACTTCTCCACGTGGGTCAGCACGCACTGTTCAGTCGGTGGTCATTCTTTAACGTTTTGTTTCAACATGAGCGCGTTCACATGAAGGTGTCCGTCTAACGGCGCGAGGCGAAGCTGTGACGGAGGGTCGGTCGGGTGCAAACTGAGCTCAGAAATCACAGTTCTGCTGGTAACGAAGCCGCACCTTCGGTGAGACCCGACTGTTACGAGCTCCTTGCTTTTTGTTTTACACTCCGTCGTTGTCTTTTATTTTTATGTTAGTTCTGTTTTTAAGTCAAGTCTGTGAAAAATGAATCTTTTTAGCACATTTACCGTCTGGCAAGTTTAGAAAAGCACATTCCTGAACCAAAGAGAAGCAACCAATACATTCAGCAGGTAAAGGAAGCAATAGTTATTTTTCTTTTTTCTTTTTTTTTTTTACATTTTATTTATGTTTTAAAGCAATTTCACTTTGTTACAGGAAACTTCAGCAAATATGCAAAATTCTGATGAAATGTTTTTAAGCGATGGTATGTTTTTAAAATTTAAACACTAGCCACACATCGGAAACATGAAGTTGTTTTAGAAATTGCAGAGGCTCCACATAACCGGAGGTATAAATACTTCAAACTGTGCAGTTCTGATTGCAGCAAGATTATTATGGTGTGCTGTGAAAATATCAACTCCAAAGAAAGTGAGAAATTACCAGGATCTGTTTTTATTATTATTTATCAATAAAAATCAAGATTACCCCAACATGGGCTCACTTTATTGCTGGGATGTAGAGACAATAAAGAGGACAATCTGCACCTCCATAATTGGACCAATTAGTTTAATTTGTATTTTTCTCTTCACAAAGCGTATTTTTGTTGGCTTTTTTTTTTTTTTTTACCTTGCAATGGAAAACTACCCTGAATATACATCATCAGACAGCTCTGGAAATACTGTAACATGTGTGATCTTCATTTTCACTGTTTTCATCCAACCAAACCCAATAAAATTTACTTGGCTACGTTGTTTTGATTTTTTTTTTTTTTCTACTTATCTATTGCCATGGATACCAGCAGCAGGTCACTGCCTGGTCTTTTGTTATTTTTAGATTTATGTGCAAGCCTACAAACATCAGCTGTTGGCCCGGGTTCACAGACTTTCTCCCCAGATCAACAGGCTCACAGCAAACTACTAAAAATGTCCATCAAAGCCTCCGTAGGGCGGGAGACGTTACAGCACATCACAACAAGTACACCTGCTGCAGCAAACAGAAAGGGGCGGGAACGGACCACTGTCAGTCTCATACCTTATATGGAAACGGGACCATTGCACTCCGGAAATGAAGGGGGCGATATTTCCTATATTCGTGTTCTCCCGTTTTTATTTTCTTTTGAAATTTGTGATATATCTTTATCTTTAGGAAGACGTTTCACTCTCAGTATGCATTTGAACTTCTCTTTTTATTTACTTCAGCGCAGCTCACAGTTTTTAACAAATTCAGTAGCTTTCTGTGTACTACTAAATCTGTTCCTTAGTCTAATCTTTTCGGGCTTGCTACTGCCTCTAGTGGCGTGGGGGTGGTAGCACAACTAATATAATTACATTACTGAATCAGAATACCACCAACTCTTTATTATTTAATATTAATTCTGGCATTACTGAAACCGGAAAAAAATAATTATCTAATAAAACGCATATCAGAGCTAATTAAAATGACATAGACAAGACCTTTATACATTATAAATAATATCTATATATCTCCATCAATTATAGGGGGAAGAAAAGAAATTGTAAAATACCATTTACAATGTATAAACGATAAACTTAATTGAGCATAAGTCAATAACAAACAAATGCAATAGGTTCACCGAAGAATAATAAATCTGGTTGTTACAACCAGGGTCGTTAGACAGATACAAGGAAAAATTCACATTTTTGCTTTTATGGTGCCATATGTTATTCTAAGAGACTTTTTGTTGGTAGATTAAACAGATGAAACTATTTAATCTATCCAGGTGGACATTTTCCTTTGACTTTAAAACGATAAAACACATTCATAGAATTACAATATCAAAAATTGTAATCGAGTAAAAGACTTGCTACAGGTAAATGTTATCATTTAGTTTGGTTAAGAATAATCATTGCACTTTTAATAAATGACTTCTAATAGATGTTCTATATAGTTACCAGAGGAACACAACAACACCTTCATCAGCTCAGAGATTAAAACTGATGAAAAATGAGGATGGATGCTATCTACTAAAATATTCCTGTCGTCTTCCATGTTCTTTCAGCAAACAGTTGAGACAGGGTTGTTTTTGGTTTCACCACTATTTACCTGCTATTTTGCCCACCATTGAAAGTATTCTTAAAAGTTTGTGAGTCTGCAGCTCATGTGACCAAACCAACTGAGGAGATGAAACGCTAAAACACAAGTTCTTTTTGGGTAACCCCAAGATCACTGGGTCTTCTTAAAAGATAGAGTCTCTGAGAACAGTTCTTAAAAATATAGCCAGTGTTTTCAGCAAATTTGAGCTGGCAGTCCAGGAATGACCCGAGGTATTTCAAACTAGCCGCAGTTTCAACAAGTTGGCCGTCGAGAGAAACTGGAACCACTTTCAGGTCTTATGTCGTTTAATGAGCTCCTTAAGAAAATGAAAAGGCACGGTGTTTTGTGAGGGGAATTTATCTTTTACGGTTTCCAGTAATGCCGGAATTAACAATAAATAATAAAGAGTTGTTGCCGCGGATAACATAGGAAATAGCGCCCCCTTCACTTCCGGAGTGCAATGGTCCGATTTCCAAATAATGCATGAAACTGACAGTGGTCCATCCCCGCCCCTTTGTGTTTGCTGCAGAGAGGTCCATCTCCATCACAATGACTGTGAGGGGAAATGAAAAGTTTTACATCAAAGCCCTGACCAATGCTACCTTTTTTAGTTTTTTTTTTCCTCATCTGCTGTCAATCCCAGATGCAATTGCGGAAATATATTTTTATAGGCCGTCCGAAGGGTCTGACCCGTGTTTTTCCTCCTTTCTTTGAGTAGAAAAAGAACATTTTCGAATTTTTGCATTTCACCCATTTCTGGTAATAAAATATTGAACGAAAACAGATCTAACATTCAGGAGGATCGAGGCAAAGAAACACAAATGGACTGCGATAGTCTGCGATCAAAGTTACACGATGTCTGGAAAATATTCAAAGCCTTTGCTAATTATTGATTCAGAGGCCATGTTTTCTTCCTCGAGATGTTTTGTAAAAGAAGATTGGGGGGTGGGGGGGGGGAGCAGAGGGGAAATCTCTAATGTCTTCCGAACCTGCACCTTTTTTTTTGTAAACCTTTGTATGCTGCAGAAAAGCAAAAAAATAAAAAATAAATAAAATGTAAAAAAAAAAAGCACAAAGCCATGCGGCTCTAAGTGCTACGTGCTTCGGAGAGATGCATTGTGCTTTTTTTCTTTTTTTTTGAAGAAATATGGCCGCGCTTTATATGCTCTGCTTAAGAGGGTTAGTATTACCCCCCTCAGCTAATAGCTGTCAACTGTGCATTTGCATAAATATGCAGCCCAATTAGTGTTGATGTACTCGTCTTTGGAGCTCCTCACCACTGCGCAGACCTCCGTAATGAGCCTTTGGTCCTTTTGAATGACATTTGCCACGCAGGGACGGCGACGGACGATGAAGTTACTGAGATGCCTCTCGTGAATGCGGCCCCGAGCCGCCGAGTTACTTTGGACACGTCGCCGTCTGCGAGCGCAAAACTAAACAGGAAGTCCGGACAATTTTTGGCATTCCGTGAAAATCATTTTTGAAAAGGCCGCTTTTAATTAGCGGCCGGGGGCTTTCATCTGCGTAGCTGTGGCGATACTCTGAGCCAACCGCAGCCATGGACGGCTGATAAAAACGCGGAGACTTGTTACACCAAATCTTTAGGACGAATATTAAATATAGGCAGATGATATTTAGGGGAAAATTGAGTGCTGAGGGTTTTTTTTTTATTTTTTATTTTTAAGTTATTGAATGTTGCTCCAGCTTAAAATAGAACCTCTTGGGTTTTTTTTTTTTTGTCTATTCAAACAGTCCAGTGTCTCTCATATTTAAGGAGGTATGCAAAACATGGCTGCCAAATGTCATATTTCATATGCCTTAAAGCCAGTGTTTGATCACGCTCGGTTACAATGGAAACCCTAGAGAGTTACGTTGCCTTAAAGGTCAAACTGACATTACAAATGACAAACAGTGACTGGAATGAAAAGGTGCTTGTCAACCTTTTGCTTTCATGTATAATTTTCCTTTTCATACGTCTCACTTCCTGTTAAACTAGTTACATTTTCCTTTCATATTATCAAAATAGATTTAGAGTTAGTCCCTTACTTAAATTCCCAATACTAAGCAATTAAAAAATCCCCCCCTTTGAAAGCAATAAGGACATTTGCAACCTATTTCTGCCAGCTGCTGGGAGGACAAAAGACCCGACGAACGCATACATTTGTAAGTTCTACGGTAGAAAGTGGTTTAGTTCATTTTTACTGCCCCGGGAAATGGCAAATATTACCTTTCTATTAAAAATGACCAAGTCCAAATGAAGTATTTCAGCCCTAAACAAGTTTTCTGAATTAGAAGTTGGGGTCCACTGATATCACAGCGCAGAAAGTTGACGTCATCATCAAAAATCGTCCGGAGACAATCTGAGTGAAGAGGAGAAAGCCCAGACTGTGCTGCAAGCGATCATTTTTTTCCGAGCAGAATTTCACAGGAAGGCAAAGGCCAGGCGATATTCGTCTTCATCCATTGACTCTGGTTCTGCCCTCAGATCGTTACAGGTTGGGCATGAATTATTCCAACCAGCTGTTTACAACTCAGAAGCTCCCCGCTGATACAAAGTGTAAAACCGACAAAATATTCTGCTTGGAATACAATCACTAATCTCTGCTTAAGGTTTTTTATTTTTATACCAACACAATTCTCATTGTGTCATTTTTCTTTCCTTACCGTCTCACGAGTCACGATTTTCGGTCATCGATCTGGTCAGCTTGTAATATGTTTTGAGACAAAGCAACAGGAGACCCAACTCATTTCCATGAGAACAAGAACAACAAGGGAAACTCAAGGCCCCTTAGAAAACGAGAACACAGTGGAGCTTTTAAAGTTGTCCTTTTCTGGCCCCTGCCTTTCTCTGACCCTGAAGTGCCGAGTGTCACTCTGCCCTAATTAAGCACCTACATTCCTCCATACATCTACCATCTGTGATGCAGCCGAGAGATTCTTTGAGTGAAATGTATCCTCGCAACCAGAGCAAATTATTTTCCAGCAAGCTAATGAGAACGTTGCAGTGGTTAGAAAGGTCTGACTCGCCACAACGGGTCAGGGAAAACAAGCCAAAGGAGCATGTTACCTAGAACTAACGACGAAAAGCTTCGTCAGTAAGAGATATGGGGAACGTCTCACGTTTTCGTTACAATTGCAAAACTTTGTCAATATTTCCGCTGATGTAAAAAAAAAAAAAAAAAGACACCATTTCAGTTTGGGTGTTTCCATTAAATAAGAAATACCATTTAAAATCGCAAGCGAATAAGTTTGTTCACATGATAAGTCATTAAATAACACGCTGCACCATTGTCCTCCTTCTACTTCCTGTCGTATTCTTCTCCTTTTCCGCCAGTTGTAACCTCCGGTGAAGATCGTGCGATGCGTGAAAAGTGTTTCCAATGGAATTTTACAAAATGTACTGATTTGCAGAAAAAACACCTGATCCCAGTGCTAAAAATTAACAAAAAAATTTGAGTTTTTTTTTTTTTTCTTTAAAATTGCCTGGCTTCCATTAAGCAAGTTTATCTTCATGATTCCAACTTGTTCAATTTTAGTGTCCATGGAAATTCAGCTACTGATTGCTTCTCGACTGGCTGCTGTGGCCAAGAGGATCTGGTCACCTTGTAGTATGTTTTGAGACAAAGCAACAGGAGACCCAACTCATTTCCATGAGAACAAGAACAACAAGGGAAACTCAGCAAAAACAATCATACCGGATGAAATTTACAATTCCTTTCCAACAACTTTTTAGCTAAAAGTGAATGTTTGCGCCCTTCTCATTCTGAAGAGGCCTGGAAAAAAAAAGAAACATCTGCTGGATGGATTGTTTCAGAAATCCATGATGATTCCTTCTGACGTCAGTGATCGTCCTTTTAATATCTCCAAATGTTTCCACAGTAAACTGAAAAATTTACTGTGAAAAACTGCAGGTTTTTTTTTTTTTTACCTACATTCCTACCTACTGCTCAGTCATTTCCGAGCAAGTCGGGGAACTGCGACGTTGATGCTTGGCATCTTGATAATTTAAATTGTATGAAAGCAGATACGCTAACGCGATAAGGATGAAGAACTTTAAAAGAATGCTAGTTCTGAATTGAATTGCAGCACAGTGCTGCTCCGTCAGGCGGTACAGTGGAGCCGCATCGCCTGACTTGATGTTATGTAGATTAACTGGCAACAGACTGAATCTTTTCGGAGCTACAGCTGGAGAGCAGCTCACCGCTTTATGAAGGGAGGCACATCTCTCCAGATCAGGAAAATCCAGACAATAAAGTGATGATTTGTAGACTCGGCTTTGACTTTTATTTCATCACAACCATTATGGGCCCAACATGTTCTGTATTTTGTTGTGTCAGCTCAGCATCTTGTTGAAGCTCCTGTTCTTCAGTGTCATAATAATCCAAAAATAATTAATGGAACTTGTTCTTGTAATGGGATTTACGCTGAGATTAAGGGTTATTAAAGATGTTAAGTGTGATTTTTTTTTCCTTGTTGCAAACACATTTCTGGGATAAAGACAGTAATGATTTAAGCAAAAAATATTTCTATTTGCTAAGTGTCAGGTCAAGATTTTTTTATTAGTAAATGAATTCAGAATGTATTTGGTAGAACTACGTTTTAATCTCTGACTTTGCTCAGACATTTTGGGCATTCTTCAAGAAGCTCCTCACAATTGTTAATTAGAATTTTGTCTGTCATCCATTTGGTGAAGTACACCAGTTACTCTATGCTGCCACCCCAGTACTTTACAGCTGCGATGACGTTCTCAGGCTTCCAAAATGTCGTTAAAACCAAAGATTGGACTTGTCTCCGAAAATGAAGGTCTTTGTTTCTGAGTACATTTGAAAACTGTTATGAGTTTTTTGTTGTCGTAGTTTGTGTCTAAACAATTTTCCAAATTTTATTTGACAACCCCCCCCAGCCCAAAAAGCCCCTGGCCACACTAGGACACCACTGTTACAAAGTAATAGCTTCTTGCTCTCCGAGTTCCCTGGACTTGTTGCACCTCAGATAGCAGCACACTCTTCCCAGCTTCAGCCAATCACGATTATTTTTCAAATGAAAATGGCAGAAAAAGAGAACCTATTCTTTTTCTATACTTCTATAACAATGAACTAAATGTGCAGTATTTTATTGAAACACATAAGTGAGGTGTTATTGGTGGGAATGAGATCTGGAAATCATGGCGGTCCCAAAACATTAAATTGGGTCAGTAGCAAGCAAAAGCAAAAAAAAAATCCCCAATTTTTAAGCAGAACAGGAACAGATTTTTCCTTTTTTTTTTTTAAGTAGGTCTGTTCTTGGCAACAAGAACAGGATTTGAGTCACTCATGTTCCAATATTCATTAAAGATTGAATACTTTTTTACATACCTGACAGTTCGTTTTCTAAAGATTTGTCACTAAACATTTTAGACACACAAAAAAAGTCTTTATCTTCATCAACCACCAGGATTAGCAAGTCCCAAATATGTACAGGCCTGGAGTTGCAATCAGGAGCCACAAATGGCCCCCTGGCCACACTTGGGACACCACTGTTACAAAGTAATAGCTTCTTGCTCTCTGAGTTCCCTGGACTTGTTTCACCTCAGATAGCAGCACACTCTTCCCAGCTTCAGCCAACCACTTTTAAAAGATCACTTGCTTTTTCTCTGAGGCAGATCAATTTGCTCCAAAACACGTTCCTGTCTGGGACACTGAACCCCGTCTCCTTCCTGAGCTATGCAGACTACCAGGACATTCCCATGCAGTCCCAGAGAGCCGGTCATCTTTTTCTTTTCTTTTTTAAGTTGGATCACTTTGGAAAAAAACTTGAGTGCCAAGTCACCTCATCTAATCCACATTTTCACTTTGGGGAGTCCATCCCAGACACGTCCGGCCCAAGGGAGTTGCCACTGGCAGCCGAAACGACAAACTTCTCTCGATGCAGGTCTGTTTTTGTAACACGTAAGTATCTCTGATACAGTTTGGGAGGTTTCATCACCCGTGGTGCCTTTTTTCCGCTTCTGCGTTATCTCAGACTTTCCGACCGGTGAGGGGAAAACTTCTGAAAGTAGACTCTGGCGGAAAGCAGAGAACATCTCTGGTCGCGAAGAATTGACATTAGCAATTCATGGATTGGAGACCATCTGGCTTGTTATGAACGGTGGGGGCACGCGGGCACGGCAAGCGCAATCTGCATGACTAACCGGAACATCTGTGAAGGCGTCGTTATTGCTGAAAGATATATACAGTACACATGGTTTGAAGGGACATACTGCATGCTGCCACAGACATGGCCTTGTTCATTTATGAAGATCCAAACATATATGCATCCGGCTGCTGTTGCAGCCGCCTGACTCAAAGAGGAGAAAGATGCTGGAGTTAAGCCCGTCCGGTGGGAAACCTTTTAGTGCATAACAATGCAGAAGTGTTGGGGTGTGTTCTTGACAGAAATATTGGTTTTTCGATTTATTTCAGAACATATTTTGCACTTCATACAGCATCCAGATTTTGACTTAATAAAAAAAAAAGAAAAGTAGTCGTGTGTGTGGGGAGGATTAGATCTTTGTCACTTTGAATGGAATAGGATGCATTCAAAGTCATCTGGGTAAAATGGAACAGCTAACGAGTTCTGTTGTGATATTTATTAGAGCTGGACGATGTGGCTGAAAAATGTATCACAATATCAATATCCTGTCGATACTGATATCGACTGGTATTGATGAAATATCTGTTGATCAAATTACATGCGTCTATTGATATTGACCGCATGTCTATCGCGATATGTATTGTTATTGATCTATTGTCCAGTCCTGAGACTTCTTACAATGACTTCCTCCAAGCTCCCTGTGACATTGGGATGTAGGAGAGGGGTATATATATAATTAAGTACATCAAATTACATGTGAAGCACCAAATGATGTTCTCACACCTGACAGTCTGGTAGACTTGGTTCAACTTGGGACCAGAATTGCAATATTTATTAGATTTCCTTCTGGTGTGGTTCACTTTCACACTGCACTGGTTTAACAACAAACCAAACTCTTTGAAAAACCCGTTCCCCCTCCTCGCCTGTGGTGGCGCTGCACCAAGAACCACTGAAGTAAGCAACATAAAAACCTCTGAAGAAGACACAGAGCAACTTTATTCTATGCAAAATGTAAAAAAAAAAACAAAGGCACAGCGTCAGTTTATCGGTTGTAGGCCACGCCCCTCAGTAGAACTTGTGCTTTTTTGTCTGTTTAAAAAGCTTCAGTAAAAATTTAATTTAAAAAAATCACAGAGTCAAAAGTCAATATCGCTGGTTTATTAGAGGTTGCAGCTTGTCAAACATTTGCTCACCGATGCTTTTGCCATTAAAGCAAATAAATAAATAAAAAGACCTCAAACATGAACAATAAGAGGTTTTTGGCGTCAGAAACTCAGCAACGCTAAGAGTTGAATCGTTTGAGACAAATACGGAGAGAAGTTGCGAGCTTTACAACACAGGTTTCACAACACAAGGAAGCTCAGAGAACCACATTACACACTGTTCAAAGTTTGCATTGCAAGCCACAGACACGGACTGAAACGTTTGCTTTTCCTGAGTTTTCATCAGGGAACACTGACTCTCCGGAGGGGCAAAATAAATCCTATGGGGCTTTTTTTTTTGTTTTTTTTGTTTTTTGACAATACATTCACAAAAAAGTTCAACAGTGATAACAAAAACAGAGCCCACTGTGGCTTAAACATTCTTTGTCTATGACACTGGAGTAAGTACGCACAAGTTCATTTAAAAATACAGACGTTTTTTGTCACGTTGTGCGGACAGTGAGCTGACTGGAACAGTGACGATTCTGCTAACGAAGACACAGACGTGACCTGGAAATATTAACACCACATTAGACACCATTCGACAACAAACTGTGCACCACTGCGAACCAACAAAATCACCATTTTGACCTTAACATTACTGAGACTTGCAAATGTTTTCCCACCCCTAACACGTTTCCACGTTTTGTCACATGACGACTTCAATGCACCTCACTGGATTTTTACAGGACAGAACCAAAAATCAAAGAATTGACATTGTTGTCAAGGGAAACAAAAACAAATACATTTTTTTATTTTTTTTTTTCACAATAAAAAATATTTTGCGCCCTTTTTAATAGACATTCCTCTTTACGCTTCCATCCCTGAATAGGTTTTGTTTAAGAACGTTCGTGAACAAGCGGGGAGCTAATTCTGCTGATATGTCACATCGTGTGTCACAAACAGCGCTGGTCTTTGGGAGTCTAACACTTTCCCCCCAGGTTCTAACTCACATAGAAACACATAAATATAAACAGCTTTTTTAATTCATCCGAAAACTGTACAGCAGCAGAGCTCTAGTGACAAATCTTGGAGAGGATCGACGTATTCGATGGATGTTAAAAGTCTGATTTGTTAAAGATAAACTAAAATTGTGTAAAATTTTACTTCAATCTTCTAGAGCTAATGGTCTAATCGCTGTTATTTGGCAATTTTATAAGAATAAATGAGTCTAATTTATGCTTAGTCTATCTCCCAAAAGTTAAAAAATATATCAAAAATGAAATATAAACAATAAATAATCAATAAATACACGATCAAATAAGACCAAAAAAAAATGAAAGAGCAAAATCACAATAAATAATCACATAATCATGCCTAAGTCACCTTAGAGATGACTCTCTAAGGTGACTTTTAGTCTGTTGCGTTACGTTCCAGTCGTCTGTTTCGAACACCTCACATTTATCTCTCTGTGCACTATTTGGGAAAAAAAGCAATAAGGTATAAATGGTTGACATTTCTCCACACAGAACTTTTACAAATTGTGCTTACCCACCTTATTCGCTTTTACAATCACACCTTTATAATAAAAACATAGAACTAGAAACATGCCATTTTTACAGTAACCACATCTGCTCAGAGTTTGCAATAAAGGTAATGTTGGCGTGCTTCACATTTGTTCAGTTCCGTGGTTGTTGTTTTTTTTTGTCAATGCACTTTATCCCTGTTCATTTTGGGAACACAACAAGGCACAGCCAGATTACCAAAGCATTTCTAATTAAGAATCTGGCTTTAAGTTTATGGCCAACCAACACTAAGCCACATCAACACATGACTAACTGCTTAAGACAACACAGGCCTCGGGTTGCTCACCCTTATAGATACTGGCAACGGTTTTAACCCTGTGTCATGATTTGGGAAAACCACTTTGAGGTGCATAGTTCATGTTGGGTTCTGTGAGAAAGGCTGCGGGTTCACATGATGATAAGAGGTCAGTAGTTTTCCATTCATCACATTGACTGAAGAGTTTCTTACTTCTACTGCTCAGCTTTACGGGCACGTTGATGTCCTAATTTAATGTCCATTTTCATTCTGCCTGTGCTAATGCAAACATATACTATTCACAAAAAGTTAGGGACGAACCCACTTGGACAAAACAAAGATGGGGAGGCAGAGACGGGCAAAATAATTTCTGACGAAACATGGGAGGGAGTCTGGACTGAGGAACGTTGTGGTACAAACTCAAATACGTGGCAGGAATATAAATGGAAAAAAAAATTATTAGCAGATATTTCAGGACCCCAGTTGTAGTTGCTAAGATGGATCCTAAAGTACCAAGCTTGTGTTGGAGAAACTGTGGCTCAGCTGTCCCCGATCACACACACATCTTTTGTTCATGCCCCAAACTTCAAACCTTTTGGGATGAGGTGTACAGGGCTGTAAACCATATCTTCCCGGAAGTTATACCAAAGGATGTTACAGTTGCGTTACTTGGTATTGGACGGGCCAAAGTATATCTGTTAAATGTCCTTTTTACAGCAACCCTGAAATGCATTACAATCAGGTGGATGCAATTGGAACCACCTTCCTACAACTTATGGGTTCAAAAAGTAAGGGAATTGTATAAAATGGAAAAAATAACCTCCTCATTAGGACTTCAAAAAAACACTTTTAGCCTGCGCTGGGGGCCAGCAGAAGCTCTGTTGATGTAAATAAGTCCAACAAGTTTGTCTTTTGGCATATGGCGTTTAGCTGTCCCGCCCAAAGTGTTAGTCTTATTTTAAGGGTGACGAGTCTATAGATGTGATGCTGGGGTCGCAAGATGTCGTGCTAAGGTGTTTATTTTATTGAAAACTTCATATTGTCAACACTTGTGTTATGTACTACTGATGTATGGCTGTATAATTGCTCTGTAAAAATAATAAAAGTATAAGTTCTAAAACAAAAAATAGTTAGGGATTCCCGACTTTTGGGTAAAATGCATAGAAACCATAAAAAGCCCATGTTCCTATGATGTTATATCATAAAAGTATGGCATGAATTTTTCCATACATGCCATCCTGTTCGAATCCTGAGTACTGTTGACCAGTTGTTAGGTGACGTGTTGGTCTTAAGATGTCAAAATGTGAATAGTATGATAAGGAGGACTCTTTAAATACCAATTTTGATTGAACTAGGAAATGTATTGGTTGATCAATGGATCAAACGCCTGTTGTGAATTTTGTTGTTCGGCAAGTTGTGCCAAAAGTAGAGAAACATTGAACAGTTGGACCTGGGAAATCGATTGTTTAGAGAAGGTCACCTCAAGTTCACCTGTAAAGGTTGTTGTGAATCTCACATTCAAATTTCACCCGAAAGCATTCAAACGAGTAGTGTATACTGGATTTACCCAAATGTCATGTCGGTTATCTACAGTGCTAGTACATCCATACGGTGCTGATCCATTTTGTCTGCTAAGACTTTGTGTACATCTGAGAAATTCCTCTGCAAGTCTACACAGCGGTGCTTGCAGTGTGAGCTGAGCAATTTCAGACAGCCTGGATGTTCTGCCGCCGTCATCAAGGGAACCAAACTTGACTACTTGAAAGCAGGGTTCAGCGAACTGAAGTAAATAGAAACTGACAACTTCCATGGAGAAGTTTTACACTTTAGAGTTCTTGGACAGCTGGAATTCAGCCCCAAAACCAAAACCTGTGACACCGTTCCAACCATTTACCATGACTTCAAGCAGCCCTGTCAGTTCACTGGGAGGATTTATTTTTATTTTTATTTTTTGGCTCATGTGTAAATTCTGCTGTGAAAGTGTGACTCTCTTGGTGTGCCGGGCTGTGGCGGTCTACATCTTCACCGCAAGAGCCATTTTAGTGCAAATTTGTCAACTGAAACATAAATACAGTCTAAATCCATCCAGGTTCTAAGCAAAATATTCTTAAGCAGCAAGTAATCATGATGATCAGTTTAGACTGCCTTTTTAGTATGCTTAGTGTAATAAAGTTGCACGTGAATCAGCTCGAGTTATTCATCAATTGTTATGAAGCGTTTTAATTTTACACAGCAATTTGCATATTATCCAAATGTACAGTTAGTTTATTCATGCATCAGAACACATTTGCATTAGAACAAGTAAGAACATTAAATTAGGCAACACCTGATAAACTGTACTGTTTAAATATCTCTTATAAATTGAACATTATGTTGGCTTCAGCTCATATTTTCGCTTTTCACTCTTTTACTTCAGTACTTTGTTCATTTTTACTTTGGTTTCTTTTGACACATTTTCTTTCATGTGTCCAAGAACATTTTTAGTTTGCAAAGTTTATGTGACAGCTAGTTTAGAGAGATTCCTTCTCTATACATGGCTAAAATAGAGTTCAACTCAATCATTTTCTCTGCTGTCTGCTGATTTTCACACGAAACAGTAGGATGAAAAGTCAAATTAAGAACAATGTCATTGAATCTTTATTCTCCTTCATTTTAACAGATTTCCCCCCCCCCCACCAGTGCAGTTCCAGTGCCAAACCAGAGCTGGCTCTCAACTGGCTCTAACAATTTGTACGGGTTTGGTTTTCCACAAACGGCATAGTTAAATCACTCAAAGTGTTTCTTTCAGTCAATAGATTTCCCCTCTGCTGTGTTATGGCTTTGTGGAGAAACCACGAATCACAGCGTCCGTTACTGCTGCCAGATTTCCTAACATCACCATTCCGATGCTAATAAGCTCACAGTCGACGCGAACGCTCTCTCAACTGGAAACCGGCATTTTCATCTTCTGACTGATATTTATAAAGGCTGCTTCCATCTGGAGCTATATACTGCAAGCCTTAAACACTTCCTAAACCAATGACAGTGCTTATAAACTCACTTAATGCAAAGAGCATTTATAAATCCAGGAAAACATCACTCTATGCGACCTGTTCATCTCCAGCTGCATTCCATGACAAATGTGTGCAAAATTTTGTCAATATTCTGCTACTGTCGAAATAACTCAATTTCGATGCACAATTGTGGTGTTTCCAATAAATGGGAAACTAAAGAAATATGCCGCGCAGTCATCCTCCTACTTCCTGTCCTCTTCTTCATGGTTTGCAACCAGTGGCAACATCTGGTTGTTGATCACGCGACTCGTCTGATACAAAACAAAAATTTCCATTGCAGTTTTGCAAAAATAAACAAATCTTGATACGGCACAAGAAAACCCATCTTGGCGGCAAAATCTGTAATTCTTTCCTTCTTTCTGTCTGTCAGCTAATATTTATTTGTCCACTGCCCCCCAGTGGTCAAATAAATATTAGCTAACTTGTTCAGCTTCTATGCGCCACAAATCTGGAGCAAACTTCCAGAAAACTGTAAAACAGCTGAAACACTGAGTGCCTTTAAATCTCGACTTAAAACCCACCTATTTAGAGTTACATTTGAAACGTGATCAATTACGAATTTAACAGTGGCACTTGACATAATGTAATGCTTTTGATTGTTTCAATGTTTCAATATTGCTTGACTCTGTGTTTTTGTGTTTGTTATGATGTAAAGCATTTTGAAATGCCCTGCTGCTGAAATGTGCTATACAAATAAAATTTGATTTGATTTGATTTGATTTGATTTGATTTGATTCAGTTGGAGGGTGAACTCCAAGGAGAGCAGCCTGGCTCTAAAGGCAGTCACCGCAACAAGATGTCAACGTTCGTGGCACAGATTCTTACACGTACTCATACTGCAGTTAAGAGATCACTTACTCCTGTTTAGCACTGAATTACTTGTATAAAACTTCAGAAAGGACAGCTGTAACAATAGAACAATATTTATTAAACCTAAAACAATGTTTTTTGTTATTTAAATGAGATGAAGTTTATCTTATTTTGGGATTCAAGATTTGTTTAAGTCAGAGCAGCTCAGAGTTAAGGTGGAGGTTCATGTAACATCACATTATGTAACGTTCTTATGAACAGCAAGGATTTTCTGATTTATTTTCAGTGGAACTTAGATTTTTTTTTATTTCAAAAATTAAAGTTGGTGGTGCTAAATTAGCTTGATGATTGAGTTTATATATAAATTACCCTGGTATGAGTTGAGGTAGTCGACGAAGTTTTTTTTGTTGTTTTCTCTTGAGTTCTTAATTGTGCATGAAAGCAGAGTTTTCACTGACTTTTGTGCATTTACAAACAGAGGTAGTTTTATTTCCTTCAAAGGCACATTTTTCAGTGAATGCTCGCTGTTTAATGTTACAGTATTGGACATAGTTTCACGACAGAGAGCAAGCTGAGCTTAACGTACGGGTTAAAACTAAAAGAGCGGTAAAGAAAATGGCTGTAACGCAGCTGTCAGAGAAGAAAGGAAGGCATGGCAGCAGAAATGAGAACAGAAATGCTCTGTTTTCATAATGTACAGGTCAGGCTGATGCTGATCTTTAACACACATGAGTGGACTGGGAGAATTATTTGATACACAGGATAGTGGCAGAGTGATGAGGCTCTTTTTGCACCGACTTCAGGGCATTTAAGGTCACCTTTAATGCTTTTAATAGTCATTTTATGTCCGTTAAGCAGACGGGGGGACAGGTTGTGTAATGTTTAATATGCGCACATTTTCTTTAAAATTACTTTCATATAAGAGCCTCAAAGGTTCTGCGATTCTACTTGAAGGCTCTTCGTAGCCAAGCTGACAATATGGCAGCTAAGAATATCTCAGAACTACATAAATGTATGTTTAGTTTGTGTTTCCAGTTGATGTTTTCAGTTCCTACCAGTCGCCTTGTTGTTTCCTCATACATCTGACAGTTTGATCTGGGTTTTATTCAAGATTGCATTCGTCTACAGGCATCTAGATGCTTACAATGCCCACAATGGAGTATTTTACCCCTTAATTTCACCATGCATGCAAAGAGGCAGCAATATTCAGCTGAAATGACTTAAAGCTGTAACTTTTACAAAAATATTTGTTAGAACTGATAGACAGCACTAATGGTGCGTTCACACAAAACGCATTACGCGCATCAAAAAAGTGTCTGACGAACCTGGATCGTCAGCGTCTGACGCGTCTGGTTTACATTCAAAGTCTATGTGGCGAGTCGGACGCGTTGGATGCGCTCGACATGTCAAACGCTCAAAACGGTTCGAATTGTGCTGCGCTAGACGCTCGAAAACGCGCCTCCACGTAGTCTTTGAATGTAAACCAGATGCGCCTGACGCTCAAAACGCGTTTGGTGTGAACGCACCATAAGAGCCTCCTCCTGGCTCTGATTGGTTGTCTCTGATTGAGCGTTGTATTTCTGTAGTTGCCAGGGAGAACTTAGAAGGCAGAGGAGTTTGATTTTTTTCACAGATTATCTGACTTAAACTTTTAACAAATATGTAAAAAGCATATATTTTTTTAAAAGTTACATACTGCAGCTTTAACTGGAATGTTTGTGGGCTTTGAGTGAGAATCCTTCTAATAATGACGTTGTCTTTACCAATGCACCGTGTTATGGCTTTGTTTGGTTCATATTTTGTTCCAGGTATTCTTCAGTTATCCCATGCCTGATACACTGAAACTGCTAGTGAGCTGACCTTCTCAGAGCCTTCGTCATTACTGCTTTTCTTATGTATGGCCACCATTTCTATCCCCTGATCAGAGAGACTTCTGCCTTTGTGGACCACCATACACCCCATTCTCGAGCTCCTGTTTATTTCTGGCGTTTCGCTCAGTTTGTTGTCATTGTGAACGCGGTTCCTTAGTCCCAACAGAAAGTTGCTGTGGTTGTTGCTGCCATCTCTCAGTTCGGTCCCTTCTGACAGCACTTGCGCAGATCTTCCTCTCCGTCCCCATCGAGGCATTCTGCACTGCAGCCGGGCGACGCAGCAGAAGGGCTTCGTCTTGCACACCGCCTGAAAGCCCCTCTTGAAGTTCTTATTGTAGTAGCCGTAGACAATGGGATTGACGCTAGAGTTGGAGAAGGCCAACAGGTGGGCGAAGGGGAAGATGTAACTGGTGAGGAGGTCCAGCTGCTCCCTGTCCAGTCCACCATAGTCCGCCATCATCATGAGGGTCCAGAGGGGCAACCAGGACAGCATGAACAGCAACGCCACCACGATGAGCATCTTTATGACCTTGATCTTTTTCTGGGATACCACTTGCTGAGCGTGTCTCCTGCCTCCCACCTGGACCGTGATGTTGCCCAACTGGGGTTCTCGGTTCGCGACTGCGGAGGAGCAGAGTTTGACGCCTATGCTCACGTACATCAGCGCGATGACAGTGAGGGGAACCAGGTAGATGTGGGCGAACAGAACCGCCGTGTAGACCTTTCTCATGTGGGGATTGGCAAAGTTTTCATAGCAGGTGTAAAGGGGCAGCGTGTGATTGAAGTCATCATTGTAGACCATGTAATGGAAAGGGACTTTCTCCACAGTCAGTGCTATTGCCGCGGGACACATAATAGCCACAGCTAACACCCAGATGGACACAATGGCTACCTTGGCAATGAGCAGAGTCAGCTTGGGTTGGAGAGGATACACAATGCAACGGAACCTACAGTGGAGAGGCAGAGAAGAGCAATGCTGCTAATTAGTGAGATCACAAGAATATGAGAGGTTAGGAAAAAATAGAGTTAAACGCTGAACTACAGTCAATGTTGTATTTGTACAAGACTTTACTGTATGCACTCCCTCTCTGTACATTTATTATCCAAATGTCTTACTGTTTATCCACAACAAGAGTTCTGCTATGTCAGGACTGTCGCCATGTGCTCATCTGCAGAAACCCATTTCCTGAAAGATTTGAGACTTTTCTGGAAATGTCTCCAACTTGCATACACATTTTGGAACCAAAATGCATCTGACATGTTCGTAGATCATTTGTTGATTCAGAGTTAGGATTAACCAATGGCGCAGTTGGTAGGATGGTTGCCTTGCACCAAGAAGGTACTGGGTTTGAATCCCTGTCTGGGATCATTCTGCCTGGAGTTTGCATGTTCTCCTGCATGTGTGGATTCTCCATCTTCCTCCCACAGCCCCAACCCATGAGTGTTAGGTTAAGTGGTCTTTAAATTGTCCTCAGGTATGAGTTTGAGCACGTTTGTTTGTCCTGTCTATATCTGCGTTGGCCTGGTGAGCTGGATAATGGCTGGATGGATAAAACTCTGGTCCACTCTTTCAAGTTTTATTTGTGCCACTGGTTCTACACACCTGAATCTAAAGGAAGAATTACTTCCTTACCAAGTAGTTGAGCTCCACAAACTCTTGCTAATATGGTCATTATTGGAGTCTGGTGTGATGAAGCAGAGACACCAGACTTACAAACTTAAATCCTCTAGGATTTAAGTTTGTAACTAAGGGGTCACCGGAAAATCAGTACAGATATTCTTCATTTTGTGTGATCTGCAATCGGCTGGTACTAACATGAGAAACCGATTTTATCTACCTCTGCAAGGGTCTGACAACCAGCCACTGAGAGAGGGATCCACCCACCAAGCACATCTGAATGTGCCCAGTTAACAAAAGCCAACTCAATGTTGCCAATTTAGCAACTTTTTCGAGGAAAAATCGATATTGGCCAAAATCAGAATCAGGTTTTTTAAAGCACAGTAATTGGCTAGGAAATTACAATTGGTGCACCCTTCTCTGCAAACCCTGTATAAATGGTTAATGTCCTCACCTTCCTAAAATAATATCCAGTCATTTTTTGCCAAAAGTCTTTTTTTTTTTTTTTTGCCTAAAAACATCTTTTGGAAGGAAAGAGGTGGTGATTATTTTATTATTATTATTATAGGAAGGTGGTGATGTGACCTCTAAGAAGTTTGCTATGGTTTTCTTATTTATCATAGATTTCTCTAAAGTATGGTCGTTGGATGCTATTTTATAGTAACATTTGTAACATTTTCTCTCTTTTTTTGGCTTGAAATAATGATTTACAATGTTTGACTTTTTGAAGAGCTACAGATTGCTTAACATCTCTTATGGTGCGTTCCCATGGCGATAATAAGGGGCCCTGTTTACACTGAGAGGCAGCAGCTGCGGGTCACCAAATTTCCACACCTGCCTTGATTACAACTCTACATCCCGGCAGAAGTGGAGACATGATGGATGTGTGAAGACCAGGGAGGAGAAATCACAAGCTTTTTCTTTCAATCGTCAGGGGAAAGTTCCTCACTACAGAAGATCCCAGGCAAATAGAGGGCATGACTTCTGAGAATACTGTATAATGTGTTTCTCCAAACTCTGGATGAAGAAACGTAATATCTGATGCATCTGTATTTGGATTTTCGGCACAGATTTAGTATATTTCCCTTGTGGATGTGGGAGAGTTGTGATGAATAGCAGTGATTTTTTTGTTGGATTCAGTCTTATATTGATTATAAAGCATTGATAGTTTCTAATACATTATCACCTCAGACTTGAAAGGTCACTGATATCGTACAGTGATTCGTGTTTTTGCAAGTGGGGGGAGGAAGGGCAAAGTGGGGGCTGAGCAGCGCCACACAGAGGGGTGATTGACAGCGCTAAGACCTGCCTCCTCTGATTGGTTGTTTCTAGATACCACTGGGAGAAGGCGGAGGAGGTTCATTGTTTCTCACAGTTTAGCCATCTCATACCAAACTGTCACTCTGTCATGTCAGTTTCAACAAATATGTGAAAAATATATTTTTTATAAAATGTACATACTGCAGCTTTAACCGGCTTTCCAAGACCGAACAAAAACATTTTTGTAAAATGCGTTGGAGCGACACGTGATGACACTGAATTGGCTGATTTTCCTGCTGCCTATTTAACCGCTGCCTTCAAAATCCATGCAGAAATGCGTAAATACGACAGTATAAAAAAATAGTTCCTCTACTTTATGTGAACAAAGAATTAAGCAATTAAAGCTGGTTTGTTCAGTTTACTATACCAATGGGTAAAAACAAAAGGTTTATATTTAGGAAAACTCCAGTTAGCACGTCGAGTCTCGGATTTTCCAGCAATCCCTCACATTGAGGATGCATGCAGCGACAGTGGAGAGGAAAACTCTGTTTTAACAAGCAAAGTCTGGCTTGACGTCTTCAGTTATTTGTGCCACAATTACTATATTTGAGAAAATTGATCTGAAAATGCCCTCAAAGCCCACCAAATAATAAAAATCACAAGAGCACACATCAAGGAAAATGTTGCTAAAAAATCCACCCCTCTATTACTTCTGTGCTCTTATCCTTGCAGGGCTTCAGGCCGGCTGGTGACTATCTATAGCCGTGCTTCACAACCTCAAAAATGATTTCATACATATCTCTCAACAATAGACTCAAATATTAACTGTGACTAATCTGAACTAATCTGAAACTAACTTTTCAGGGAATTAGATAGGCAGAGTCACGGTTCCATTGAATTGTTATACTTTAATTAAATTACTGTCCTGTGGCATTCCAGCCACCTGTCAAACTCACCTTTCAATGGCAATCGCTACCAGGGTGAAGACTGAGGCTGACACGGACACGCCCTGCACAAACCCACTCATCTTGCACACTGTGTTGGAGAAGGGCCACCCTAAGGGCAAGACAGAGAAAGAAGACTAAAAACATGTGCTTAATGTTAGAATAATAAGTGTTTCACACCTGGCAGTCAGACTCAGTTCTATCGGGGACCAAAATTGCAATGTTTGTTACATTTGCAACTGGCGTGTTTTGTGTGTCAAACCAAGCAAACCGTTTGATAAACCTGTCCCACCCCTCGCCTGGGGTGGCGCTGCAACAAGAGCCATTGAAGGAAACGACACAAACTTCTGAAAAAGGGATGAGTTTCAACTTCCTTCTTCTCAAAATGCAAACAAAAAATGGAGTGTCGTCAGATCTTGGCGCTTGTAGGACTTCTCTTTTGTTATTGGTAAAAAAAAAAACTACTAGTCATTTCTCCCGCTTCCGCTTTTGATTTAGTTGTATTTACCCAGAATGACCCACGCTGCAGTCCACTTCCTGCTTTTGGAGCGGTCTCTGGTCCACTTGCTGGTCATATATGCATTCAACCTGCTCCACAGTTCACCTCAGCCAAACAGAGACCGAGGTTTTCAGGCGGACCAGATTTAGCTTTTTTCTTTGATCCGCATCAGAGTTCATTACACATTCACACCTCCCCAAACGAACCTGACTTTTCTAGACAAATGAACTGGAGTTCGATTAAAGTGGACTAACCAGGGCTGGCCTGAATTCACTGTGGATGTCATATTGTCTGTCAGTTCTGTTTTGAAGTTATTTATGTTATGTTTTCAGTAACTAAGTTCATTTATGTAGGTCTGCCCTCACGTGTTCTTTACAGGAATTGCAACCCAGAAATCTTTGGTTATTTGAAACAAAACTTTATTGAACAGCAGAAGCAGACAATATGGCATCAATACCCACTTTGTGAAGTCCGGTTGGAGTGAATATCTGCAGACATCTGTCGTTTATAGCTGCATTACAGGTGTTATGCCGAGAAACGCATGCCTGCCGAGAATTGCATGCCCTGTCGCGGGAACGCGCATCGCTCTAAACTCTCGCATATTGATGAGAAACGGACTGAAATCTGACTTTTAAAGATATTCGTAACATTATCACGTTTCTTAACCATGTAAGCCCTAAAACGGTGGGTTTTATTTTGCAGATTAATTGAAATACATACGGTTTTTACACCTCTATCGAGAGATACGGGTCGAACGTTTTTCAGTCAGTGTCTGATGAAAATATTCTGCTGATGGTTTGAAATTCCCCGATTTTTCTTTTAACACCATGATAGCTTAACGCATAACAAAACAGAGGCCCATTATGTCGAACATTTCATATCACCCTTAACTGTATAGTCTATTAATGTAGGGGTGGGGGAAGCATTTTAATTTCTGAGCCTGCCAATATTTGCATCCCCTGTCTGTTGTCCTGTTGATGTGAAACTTATAGCAGTAGCTCAGAGAACAAGTGTCATTATGTAGAAAAGGTGAAATCCCCCTTAACTCTTTATTTCTTCAAGTTAGCAGGTGAATGCATTTTTCGGCAAAGCCTATTATTACCCTGCCAATATCTGCATGCCCTCTCTGTTTTCCTCAAACATTATCCCATTGATATAAAACTTATACTAGTAGTTCATAGAACAAGTGTGATTATGTAGATGTGAAACTACTGGTATGAGTTTCATATCAATAGGGTAATATTTGAGGAAAATAGAGAGAGCATGCAAATATTGGTCATTCGGTCTTCGGTCTTTGGAGTTTTGATTAGAAAAAGGTGTTAGCTAGCCTTAGCATCAGACATGCACCAGTAACGGCACACTGTCTTTATATTTTAAGAACAGTATAGGTGAAAGCTTTATTTTTGGCAGTTTGGCTCTTTCTTAATCTCTTTATTTACAGATGATTTTTTTTTAAAAACATTTTCTATCAACGTACTGTCAGTGTGAACACAGTCTAATAGCTAATACCTATAATAGAGCATAGGGATACTCTGCTGAAGCACAAACACATTGAGGAAAATGTACATGGATTGACATTGACCTCAGGGAAGATAAGATTATCGTTCAATAGGGAACCAGCACTTCTTCACACAGCTACCTGCAGAGGACAGCTGAGGTAGCAACGGTCTAAGTGATATCGCTCTTCCTCTAGCGTAGCACTCACTCCAATGCTGATAAACAGTAGTGATTTGATTCTGATAATTGCATCCAAAAAATGCTGTAGACCTGTGAATCATGGCTGAAAAAAAACAAAATGTTTCTTAAGAACAGCTTAAAGTGACTAAATAGATGGTAGAGTATAAAATAAAACACTCAAGTCACATTATTGCACCTTTTAAAGGAGCGGGCTAATAGGCTTTGTACAGCAGGAGGTTCTGAATCGGGCCCCCACCAATCAAGAGGATTAATTACCTCCTTAGAATGTCATCAAATTCAAACAGAGGGTTGGCTATGAGTCATTCATTTAATTTGGGTGCTTAACTGGGGAGAAATCTGAAACGTTCTTGTTGTTTGTCGTATTGTAGAAGGAAGAGTAATAAATGTTGAGGTGTATAATTTTGTAGTAAAAAGAAGGCATTGTGCGTCATTAGCTGTTGCTTTGTCGTGGTTCGGTGTTCAGGTTCACCTTTTCGAACTCGAGTGGATATATCCAGGTTATCTGATGAAATAATGTGGAAGGTTTTTATAAAACCATTTTTAAGTGCATTCATTCGTAATTAGATTTTTTTTTTCGTTTTATTTTTCTACATTTTGCGTTTTCAGGCCTGTGAATTCTCACAGTGCGTTGGCGCTCATCGCATCAGCCATCAGACGAGACGTCGGCGTCTTATTCAGGCGTTGGAGCGACAAACCTCTCATACTCGGGAGCGGCTCCTCATGCAGCGTCTTTGGAAGTCGTACTTGGTGACATTGCAGAAGAGTTATGGATCCAACACTATGGAATGACAAACTCAACTTTAGTTGAACGGAGCGGTGCTGAGAGAGCTCTGGAGGATCCAGTGCCCATAAATAACCTCATTGCTTCTGTATACAAACTCGTGTGATGGAGGGAAAAAAAAGTGTTTCCACTGCAGTTTTGCAAAATACGCAAATTTCGATGCAGTAATTCTCAAAAACTGTTTTCGAAAAATGAGTTTTTTTCTAACTGGCGTGTTTCCATGAAGCATACGTATTTTTGTAATTTCAATTTGCGCAGTTTTATGGTCAACAGCTGCGTACCCATTGACCTTAACATTGCACAAATCGGAAATGCAAAAATAAATTAACCTGATAAAAACACCAATTTTGCTTGGAAGAGGCGAGTTTTTGACAGTATGTAAATTAATTTATTTCTCAAAGCTGGAATGGAAACAATTTTTTTTTGCAACACACAAGTCGCATGATCAGCAGTCCAATGTGACTACTGACAAAAACCACAAAGAAGAAGACGACAGGAAGTAGTTAGAAGATGGTGGCGAGGCATGCTTTTTAATAACTTATCACGTGAGCAAACTTGTTCATGTGTGATTTTCTTATTTAATGGAAACACCACGATTGCCAAATGGTTTTTCTTTTTTGACATTAGCAGAACATCGACAAAGTTTTATGCACATCTGCAATGGAAACGCAGCTACTTTGTGTGTCAGAGAACTTGTCACTCTACGTCATCTGGAATACTCCTCCCCCACTGGGAAACATAGTTGTGGCTGCATCATGCTGAGGGTAAAGTTGGTAGACGTTTGTCAACAGACCTACAGATTTTAAACACAGACAATGGAGGATTTACAAAGTGTTGATCCAGTGTGTGAGAATACAAATCCTCGCCCCACTTTGCAGATTTTTACTGTAAAGAGACTAAAATAATGCGCTGCTTTGCTGTAGTCGATCACAAAATGATCAACAACATTGTATTCTGGTTGTAGGAACAGTGTGGAAGAGTTGAAGGATGGTTAAATTTAACTTGATTCCAAATCCTAAACACTCCTCCTGTTCTGCCACTGCTAAGCTATCCAGGCGTTGGATCTTATCCTTCATTCTCCCTTAAAAACAGAGAGCTGTGAACTGCATGGTGCCAAACATTAAAGTTGAAATGGCTCTTAATCTGAGCTAACGGCACATTATTGCACAGAACAATGACACCAGAAAAGAACTGCTGTTGGTGGAGAATTTCATTATGTTGTTTGTGCTGTGGGAAAGTCTCAGCAGCTGCGACTATAAGGCAAAGCATTTTATTGATTGTGTCTCTTCAAACCACCCACAGCAAACCACTCAGTGGGACAGCATGCAGAAGTCTATCATTTTTCTTTTAAATCCTGGTAACTGTTTATTGAGTTACTCAAAAAAAAAAAAAAAATCCACACCTCTGACGTAACTTCAGACTCTGGGATTTATTTGAAGGCATTTGATGGAACGTGTTTTTTTGCACACACTCTGTGTTTTTTAGAAACCAATTTGTCAGGCCTGTTAGACTAATTATAGGTGACCTGAAGGCTTGTTTTAATAATATGGCTGACCTCTCAGGGGGCTTTAATGATCCTCTGATCTGCTGTTGATGGGAAAGGTCAACAGCACAGACGGGGCCTCAATGGTATGTACAAATCTGGCTTAATGCGGCGTGACATTTGTTCATTTATTTTTCTAACACACACCCACACACACACAAAAAAAAACAACCTATGATTTCCTTTAACGGCATATCTCATGTTATTTAGAATATACAAACAAATCTGAAAAACACATGGAAAAAGAGAATTCTACTTTCTTCAGTCACTTTCTTCTCCTACTACTCTCCGTGTTATTTGCTGTTTTCTGTCACCAAGCGTTCTGCTTGGTTACGGTAACTTCTTCATCATCGGCTGAGATAAACTAGTTCTGAAACGATTAATAGAATTAATCGCGATTAATCGGTTTTTGAAATAATTGTCAGCTAATTGAGTAATCGATTAGTCGTTAGCTGTGGCTCCAAAAAGGACATTTTTTCTGAAAGAACAACACAGTCAAAGCCTTCAAATAAGGCAAAACTGTACAAAAAATATATATATATTTTGCATTTAAGGTGAAAAACAAATATTTGTCAGTAAATATCTGATACCTAGAACTCCTCAAAAGGCATTTTTAGCTTCGCCCGGTTCAAATTCTACATAAAAATAAATCTATGAATCACATTTTGCTGTCTATTTATTGCTCCAAAAAATGATCAATAAATCAGGTTTTATTGTAGCTTGAGACTTTTGCTACAAATGTCAAGCGTTCGCTAAAGAAATGCTGTGTTGTTACATTTTAGGCAAATAAAAATCTTATTAAAAAAAGTAATTGAAGTATTTGAGTCTTTTAGTGTTTTTCTAATATTTTGGGTTTCCTTAGAAACTTTTTAAGCTAATTTGATTAATAAACTGAGCTTAACGCGCCGTTTAGCGACTAATAATAACTAGAATGTGTGTGTGATTGAACTGAAACGACTTCTTTGGCGCCATGCAAAGAATCCGAACTGAATGAAATTGAGAGACACAGAAAGCGAGGAGGAAAGAAACCGTTTAGAAGAACCAAATTCTTTCCGTGTGACTGCTGAGAATCAAGAGGTTCTAAAGAACCATCAATAAAATCCCAGCGGGAATGCCGCTGTCACTGGACGCTCTGCTGAAGCGTCCAGAAATAAATCCTGAAGTGGTCGTCTGAACGAAGGCTTTGCTCTGCAGAGAGACGTCTACGCTACAAGCCCGTCTCTGACACACCTGGACATGTGTGTGGTTGTGTGTATCGCTCATCATTTATCGCGATAAATTCCTTATCACCATAAGATTTGAATTGATTGTCGTCACGATCAACAAGAAATATTGTGGCAAAACTTTTAAGTATGTGTTGCTTAAGGCAATCCATGCTTTTGTGGTGAAAAATGGAAATTTGCTTCCTTGTTCCAAAGAGGAGAAAAATCATGAGATCTGCCAACAGGATCCTGGAGGAGCACCTGGACCAACCTGGGTTCACGTAACGAGGTGTGACTAACATTTTTTTGGTTCTGTGAAGTAAACATGTAAAATAATTCTGTCCAAAAAAACATTGCACTTCTTATTGTCCTCTCTCTTTTTCATTTTTTTTAAACAGTATATTTATGAGACATAAAAACATGCATTCAGTCATTTAGCACCCACAATCAATAAAAGTTCAGTAAAAAAACAAAAACAATAAAAGTAATACACAGACTAAAAAAAAAAGTTTCAATCTTTTGAATCAAAAGCCTAGATAAAGTAAGACACTCTTATTAAAAATAACTTAATATTTATCTTGTTAAGTGCTGCTGTTTTGTTTCAATTCACTCAGTAATCTCAGCTCGATTACTTTCCAGACTTTCCATGAAGGTGACCTGTATTTCCTTAAATCTACCGCTCTTCTCTCTGACCTCGTATCTTAACTTCTCCAAAGCAAGGCAAGAAGCCATTTCCCACAACCACACTGCAGCTTGTGTTGTTCTCTTAAATTTGGATCAAAATGTCCTAAAATGTTCGTCTTTGCTCATAAAGTGAATTATTGTTCCTCACAGCAATTCTCAAACTGTTCTCAAAGACTCTGTGTGTAGAACACTGGAGTTCTGGTCTGAGCGTTTTATATTCTGAACTGATTTAATGCAGTTTAAAAACCTCAAAGCCTGATTTAGTTCAGCCTCAAATCAGGATAAATCTAAAACGTTAACTTCAGTGCTTACACTTTGCAGTAGTTAGTGGCAGTTGGTGCATCACCTCGCCACTGACTGC
This sequence comes from Girardinus metallicus, assembly GCA_903067095.1. Taxonomy (NCBI): domain Eukaryota; kingdom Metazoa; phylum Chordata; class Actinopteri; order Cyprinodontiformes; family Poeciliidae; genus Girardinus; species Girardinus metallicus. The sequence continues at coordinate 96,047 of CAEGAE010010585.1, forward strand.
ACAAGCAGCTAAAAGACACGAAAAGTGTTTGGGGTGGAACTGAAAGAAAACTTGTGACTGCTTCTGCCGACCCTCTGCAGGAAGTCGAGCTGGCCGAAAGCCTTATCAGCCGGATTAAAAGCTGTAAAGGTGTTGGTGGGTTGCATCAGCGTCTGCAATAGCAGGCCTGCTTATCTATAAAGACCCCTACTCAGGAGACTATACCAGAGTTTTTTTCTGGGCAACATGTCAATCTGGCATCGTCTCAGTGCGGAAACCGCAGACTTCTTCTTTCTGCAAGACTTCCAACTGTGTTACCGGTCAATCACACACGCTTTGTGTGTGTTTGACCGGTCGGCAGGCGGAATCTCATTTCTATTGACAATGTCCGAAGAGGACAATTAGAGGATGGTTCCAGACTGAAGAGCGCTGGAAGTCTTGTAAGATGAGAGGCTGGGAACACCATCCTTTATTCACTTCAGGCATAGATGCAGACTTCCGTAGTCGTCCAAGAGGCTGTGGCTCTGCATACACCAGACCCAGGAGAGACAGAACTACTGCAGCCTTCAGTCAGACTGCGGCTAAATATGATGTCGCCCTGCATCCCTTATCAGTAACTATTGGACAGAAATGTTAAATGTTGTGTTTTCCTTTCTGCACTATTAAAACAGACCAACCAGTCGACTGTCGTGTGAGCGCATCCAACAAAATGGATTCTTCCAAGGAGATGGAAGGTAAGAAACAAGGTAAGGCATGGAGAATTGGTGGGAATGTCTGACGTTCATTTCTCCAGTGATTTTTCAACTCTCTGCATGTTGAAGAGTCTGACCTGGCAGCTGTACGCTCTTTTAAATGCAGTGAAAACAGCTGGCAGCGTGGTTCAAACCGCCTTCCTGGGATCTGACAGTCGTTTCTGGTTGTTCACTGCATTTCACATTTACACTTCAAACAGGCCCTTATGAAACAAAAAAATACTGCAGTTAGTATTTATATTTTCCAATATACTGCAACAGACAATACATGTGTACATATTGTCAAATACAAGAAAATGCATCATGTTGAACGTTATGCCACAGTCTGTCTGAAAGGTACGTATGTAAATATATATAATCTTAATAGGCGCTGAGCATAGGCTACCTGTGTCTCATCTTTCCGTTTCTCTATTTATTTTGTCTAAGTCGGCTGTTGTCCATATTTGCTGTGAATAGAGTCTGGTAGTTGCTGCAGAGCTTTCTATTCTGTCTTTCTTTGAGGTCAGAGGCAGCTGGATTTTCATCATACTGAATTGCATCTGAAAAAATATGAAGTCATGCAACCTCTCAAAAAGCTCACCATATCTCGTCGTGCCCAGTTAAACGAATGCAGGGCTGACCAAAATGCTTTTGTATCTTTAGACGTTTTGTGTGGCCTCCTCGACACTTCGGCATGAAGAGGGTTCAACATATTCAGGTTTTCTTTGACAAATACGGATTAATTAACCCCGCGGTTGAAGTGAGCCCTTGTTTTTGATATTACAAAGCAGGAGGGAGAGAATAGGTGGACGACGAGGAAGAAAAAAGCCCCCAAAAATCCAAATCAATACACTTCAATATCACAGTCATATTTCTGAAACATAAATGAACGTAACATTTTGTTATTGCAAAATGTTACGCTAACGATATTTGCTCTATCTATCTATGCAATCCAACAGATTCATTTCAAATATATTTAATTGATCAAATCAATCAGGACTGATCCAGTAGTGGCTGATTACTATCAAGAAGAAAAATGTAAAAATATTTCAATTTTAAATATTGTGATTTTAAAATATAATGCATATAAAATTGTACAGTGTTAAATGTAACCAAATGAGAGAAGAGAGAAATAAAAGTATGCGAGAACAAAATAAGTTAAACATAAGCTTAAAAATATGCTTTGAGTTTTCCTTCAAAACTAAGGAAGGACGTTTTGAAGAAAGACTGGTAACAAAAAATTATCTTCCTGTAGACCTCCAGGCAGGCGAGGTTCCTGGCAGACCTCACCTGCCTGGAGGTCTACAGGAAGATATATATATATTTTTTTTTTTTATAAGAAAAACGGCTATTATCCGTTTCTAATCCTGAGCTTCAAAAGGAGTCAAACTTTAATCATTTTTGTTAAGATATAAATCTATCATTACGTCTCTGACAAAGATGTACTGGTAAGGTCAAAGTAACCAGATGATTTTTCATTTTCTCAAGCCATCAGATGTAGAGTTTTTAAGAGTTTTGGTCTCCGATCTAAAAACTTAATTTGCTATGGAGCAGGTCGTGCTTCCAGCATAAGTTCCCATGGGAACCAACTCTGGGAGGAAAAAAAAAAAAGGGGGTAAAAACCTGATGTGGGCTTGGTTAAACTGCTAATACTGCCCTGGTTTGTTCCCTCACTCTGATCTCCGGTTCCCAGGTGAACCGCCTGCTCTGGATCACTTTGTGCTTCACCTGCTTCTAAAACCACCTGAAAAAAATGCAACGCTCCTGGTCAGAAACAACCAATCAGAGTCAGGGGGAGGATCTTAGCGCTTCCAGTGATGCTTGCGTATGCGCTGCAGCTGTACTAATGTCAGAGAAACGGTTTGCCACTTCAGAAAAACTGTTTTGCCTTAGCCAAGCGCAAAGGAGAGGGCGTATGCAGCGTCTACACAGGGATGATTGACGGCACTGAAACTCTCTTCCTGTCCTACTGCCATCTGCTGCAACACACCAAAGTTTGATCTGTCTCATAATGTACCATCCAGACATGGTTACAGTTTTAGAAAATGTATAAAAACATAGTGTTTATAAAAGTTACTGCAGCTTTAAGTTTCATTGTTAAAGCTTGCAGCCAATTAAGACATAATGTCCTAAATACTTCAAAACTTAACTAATTATCCAATATGTGCAGACAAAGTTCTGTTTAATTGGTTGAAGACGAAGAATAAAATTATCATTTTTTTTAATCATTGTGGACTGTTGGTTTCAGTCCTGCAGAGTTCCAACCAGACACTTTACCAAAAAAGTAGAGCAGAGTTCAATCGAAACACTTTTGTGCCCTTGGTTCTGCTTCCAGTTCATGACTTCCAGTATTACACCTCCAACACCTCGGCGTCTGCAGCCAGGACTTCACTTTGGCACTCTCGACGTAATTAACACACACCTCGGCATGCCGCTGCTTACGTCGAGAGCAGGCTCACGTGCGTAGTTTCATGTTGCTGTAGTAACAGAATAGAGACTCAACTTTTTTTTGCTTCAGACATGAACTGTGTGTTCTGGAGTTGAACGGCTTGGTGTTCTTTTGTTTCTTACTTTCAAGTGTGAATCTGAGATAGCAAAAGGACACGTCTGCAGATAAATATGAAGTGCCAATCTGAATTAAAAACTAAAATAGTCCTTGTTGTTTATAACGATTTGCACACAGCTTCAGAAGTAAGACAGAAGGTCAAGCAACTTCCAGGTGCCAGTAACCATTAAACTGCACAAATTGATATTATGAAAATGAATTTGCCTAATGGAAATGCAACAATTCTGAAAGGAACTCACGTTTGTTGATAAAAAGTTTTTCCACTTGGATGAGGTGTATTGAAGTTGGTGTATTTTGCCAAAGCGCAATGGAAAAACTTTTTCCACATCACAAGTCATGTGATCAACAGCCGGATGCTACTACTGGCAAAAACCACAAAGAAGAAAACAGGAAGTGGTAGAAAATCAAATCACACAGTGGTAGAAAATGAATGACTTTTGTGTTTTGTGTTTACTCCGTAGATCTGTGGTAAAATGAACTACAACTTCCCCAAAACGCCACACGCACAGTCACTCCTACGTATGAGGGACTTGTTGCTCCAACGCCTGAATAAAACGCTGCCGTCTCCTCTGATGGCTGATGGATGACAAGAGCTAGCACCATGGCTGAATTATGAATGTATCTCTCTTTTTTTAAGACTTATCATGTTAGCAAGTTTATTCCCATGTGACTTTAATTTAATTTCTTATTTCATTGAATCACCACAATTGCAAAATCGTGTTTTCTCGACATTAGCCAAATATTGCTTTGCACAGACTTGTAATGGAAACACAACTTCTGTCTACTGCTTTGTTTTCATTCATGGGCTACAGATGTGTTTTCTACGGTGAGGATTTCTTTGTTCCAAATTTCTCTGCTTATCGTTCACTATTCCAGATACTTCTAGTAGTGATTTAAAAAGGTTTTGGACTCGCCTTCCTGTTATTTCCCCAGTTATGTGTAATTGTGCATCCCAGTTCCTGTTGGCTTGTAGGAGCCCTCTTTGGATTCTCACACTTCCTCTTTCAAAAACACATTGGAATGAGATTTAATAAAACCGGTCTCTGATACTTGGGCTATTCTAAAGCCTTCGTAACTTATGTAAAATATATCAATAAATATGCTTCATATACTGCAAAACAGGAGGGCTCACCCTAAGAACATTTTTCACAACAAGTTCAACAACATAGTGCTTTCAGTCAGAGGCTTCTTCCGATTTCCAGCAGCACAGACCCCTGCATGGAATGCTTTCTACCCACAGCCATCACTATTATTAGCTTACCAAGAAACATATATAATGAGAATTACTTGACCATCTAATTGACCTTTAGGATTAATGAAGTATTAGTGAAATGAACTGAATTAAATTCTACTGAAATCAGCTGTCAGTCCTCCTAGGGAGTGAGAGTTCCAGTAAATTACCCACAAGGTCAGACTTTAGAGAAAGCAAATTATAGAAGAGCTCCATCATATGCTCTCCAGATGCTAATACGCATTAGAAAAGCCAGTTTATGACAGTCCAATTGGAAAAAAGATTGAATAGTCTTAATTAGAGAAGCAGCAAATCTACAATCAAATGACTGAAAAAGAAAAGAGTGAAAATGTGACAAAAGTCCCAGTCAAAGTTCAGATCTAAACAAGACTGATGTTCTGTGACGGGTTCTTAAGTGAGCTTTGCACAAATGAATATTCTCCAACCTCAAAGAACTAAAGTTATGCTGTAAGTAAGATTTGAGAAGAATCTCAACACAGCAGTGTGAGAAACTGGTCTAGAACATCTCCTTCAACTTCCTGCGACTAAAAGTGGTTCTTTGTCTGGGTGGTGGTGGGGGGTCTTCCCCTCTGGTGTGGTGGTGGCTGTTGGTCCATGATGTGGAGTCGTGGGGTCCGGGATGGCCACCTATGGCTTCTGGGGGCGAGTTGGACTGACTATGAGCTGTGGGCACTGAGCAGAATGCTGATAAGGACCCTGATCCCTTCAGCCCACTGGGGGAATCCAACAGGTGTTGGATGACATGGTGTCCCCTCATTGGTCTTTCTGGGTCCCGGTCACGGTGGATTGCCAGTTCCTGTCCAGCGGGTTGCTGCCCTCTGCTGCGTCCTTGTGGAAAACTGAGAGCGGCGGAGCTTCTTATAGCTTGGTGCGGCTTGTATATGTACGTTTCCAGTTTTTGTTTTTTTTAACTCTGTGGGTGGGGCTTACAGTGAGGTGAGCTCTGTAGTACAGAAAATACGGTAATTGGTTAAAGGTGGAATAATGGAAGGAGTCTGCAAAAACTCATAGTAACGGTACATTCAGTAGAATCCCACTAATTCTATTGAGATGAAATGAACTTATTAGTAGACAGGACTTTTCGTCTTTAACTATTTTTAATGAAAACAATTTTTTTCCTAAGAAATGAGAAAAAACGATGTCTAATTCCAAAAATAAAGGATGTACTCAAAACTCTACGAAGTGGGTGATCTTTATCTTTGAAAAAGATCACTTTATCAAAGGCATCATCAGATTTATTCAGCTCAAAAAGAAGTCTGATATCTATTTTTTTTATTAGAAAAGAGAAAAAAACCACTTGCAACAAAGAATTAAAAAGCTGTTGAGGTAAAATGTTAAAGAGCAATATTAAGCAGTAGTTGTCCTTTGAGGTTCTTAATAACTCAAAGGTTCATAAACACCGTGACAAATGTGGCATCTGTAACCATTTCAAACTTCATCTGTGAAACCACAAGATACTGAACTTAGTGAAAACCTTTTTTTTTAAGTTACTTTTCAATTGGGATAAGAGTAAACCTGAGACTTCAAAGAAGAAGGAGGGTTTCGCTGATATAAGAGGGTCCTCCAAACACAGAGCAGTCAGACACACTACTTTGCACTTCACTGCGCTCAATCTCAGAAGTACGCAGAGGTTTGTTGGATCTTAAGAAGCTTGCATCCAGCAAGGCTTTATCCATGACAATGTGGATTATAACAGAATATTATGATGAAACAAATTCAAAATCACAAAAACATCTTAAAGTCAGGCTCAAAAGTGGAACTGAAAGTTGCCAATGCCAGACCAACAGCTTCTAGTTCCTTAAAGAGTACTTCTGCGCAATCAGTCCAAACACCACTGATAGCTGAAGAGCTTCAAGTGCCAACTTTTCAGATGCAACACCTGGAGGCACAAAAGCAACCACGACTCGGTTTGTTCTCCACCTGGGGAACCACAACAAAACAGCTCAACTAAAGCTGCTGCTAAGCACAACAAAGAAACGGCAGGGTTGAGTTTCTTTTATCATCTTTAGTTATTTATCTTCAACAGACAGTCGTTTTGTTCTTTCAAAAAAAGTTCAAATATAACAGTTCCTTTCTAGGTGTCTGGAGCCTTTTCATTATTTCTTTTTCTTTCTTTCTTTCTTTTTTTTACTGTTTTCTAGGAGTTTAATGACACATGAGATTGGCTTCATAGGAAAGACGTCACACAAGAAACAACTACAAACCTCTGTCTCGGTTCGGTTGAAATGAACTCTAGTGCGGTTTGAACAGATATGTGAACACAAGTGGAATGGAGGCCACTCCAAAAGCAGGAAGTGAATTATAGAGCAGGGCATTCTGGGTAAATACAACCAAAACAAATGCCAGAGTCCAGCGCTATGGAGGGAAATGGCTCATGGTCTTTTACCAAAGACAAAAGACAAATCTTACAACTGCTAACATGTCACGCTACACCATTTTTGTTTTGTGAAGGTGGAAGTTGAGCTCAGTGTCTTGTTCAGAAGTTTATGTGTTGTCCCCTTCAGTAGTTCTCGGTGCAGCGCCACCACAGGCGAGGAGGTAAACAGGTTTTTCAAGTAGTTTGGATCGCTTGACAGAATGCGGTGTAAAAGTGAACCACTGTGGAAATGTTGCAATTTTCAAACCGAGTCCACTGGACTATAAGGTGTAAAACCAGCCTAAATTTCCTAAATTTTCAAGATGGCTGACAATCAGGCAGACTTGCTTGTTGAGCATTCCCGGAATATCCTGTCAGTCCATGTATAGAAGAACCAAAGAAACCAAGATTAATATTATTAAATACGATGCGATGCAGTAATATCTAATTGATTCTTTAACTCATTTATCTAAAAAAAAAAAAATTAACAGAGAAAGTAATTTAGAGTTAACCATGTGTCCAGTAAAGTGAACACCATTCAATCATTGCTTTTTATGCCCTTAAGATAATTTTTTTTTTTTTTTGATTCAGGTTTCCACATTTCATCTTTCAGAGGGTTAAAGTACCTCAAAGTTTGGCAAGTTTATATATTGATTTATGCTCATTTCAATCTAAGGTGGCCCCATTTAAAGAAATGCACATTGTGTTTTTACAAATTAAATAAATATTTTACACCTTTTCAGCAGGATTTTAAAGAATCTCTGTTCAGTTTAAAAACAAACAAACAAAAAAATAATTTTTAGTATTTTTGGATTAGATGTCTGCTCCCATAAGAAGCTGGACTTCAGCTCCAGGAGCCAGCAGCTCAATGATCTCTTACTGCGTTCACAAATCATTTGTGTAAAAATGATTGGAAATATTTGAGGCATCTCCACAAAGGGGAGAGGTTTCGTGGACAGCTATTAGACACGAGTCATTCGCCCAAAGATTCAGTGTCTTTGCTTCGGCGACCGCGACACGCAGCAGTTAGAAGTGAAGAAAAAGTAAATTTCACAGTTCGACTCTTGACTCATGTTGTAATTTTCCTCCCCATGCTGCCCCATTCTCGCATTATAAGCGGCACACAGCACAATAGGCTTAATAATGAGCTGAAAGTAATTATGAAGATCTTGTATAAGAAATAACTACAGTTCTTGTCTTAGGCAGTACATTATTGAAAAGACTTGAATGCCAGAGTCATCTTACTCGTTTTGACAATAGGCAACTCTTCTCAGTTACTCACACAAACCCTGCACGACTACGCAAAGTATCTCATAGATCATAACATTATCAAATTTTCTGCTTTTATTGTGACAAATAAAAGACGGACAGAAAAGCGACTTTTCTCCAGAGGAAGACGCATTCGACATCTGTTCCTTCTGTCAACAGTGATGAATCACAAAAGAGGGAAAAATGTAACAAAGACACACAGAGATCTTTAAAGAGAATAAAAGACTTTTTTTTTGCAATAATCAGTTATCTTTTTAAAAGTGTCGGAGGAGCAGGAAGCAGCCTTGAATGTCAGATCCCACGTTCTGTTCAGTGGCTCGGAAAAAAAAAAGAAAGATGTTTGTGTTCACAAGCAGATAAGCAGGTTTCGACATGCTGGGAGACGTGATTGTATGTGTGGCTGCTAAAGATGCTAAAAGACACCGCCATTGAACCAGCTAGAAAATCTACTAATTAGGAATAGCTTAGTTTTGTAAATACATAAGAGGGAAAGATACACTGATTTTAGTTTCAAAGTGAAGTGAATGAATTCCACAATTTGCTGCAATCTGTTCAACAGCGGGATGCTGATCAGACTCGGCTCTTTGTGGAGGAAAAGGAGAACATGGTAGGAATGTATGAGAAAAGTAACTTCATAATCCAAATAGTTGTTTTTCTTACCAGCCACCATATATATATATCGAATTTTATGGAGAGTTGCGAGCGCAGTGTGGGGATGATGAGGTCGTAGCCTTTGTCTGTGGACACTTTAAAATCAGGAGATGTTGATCATGTGATTGATCGCCATGAGAAATCAATCACATGGCAAGGCAAACGTTCCCATCGCTGTAGCATAATAAATTTATTATGCAAATGCATAAACATTTATTAATTACATTGCTGTTAGCTGTGGCCAAGGGGATTCAACCTGAAATGTATTTGGGCAATACATCTAATGTATTGACCAAATACATTGCTCTGTGTAGTAGCTCAGTGCTATTACACAGAGCAATGTATGGAAGCGGGAGTGTTTCATTAATTGAGAGGATGAACTGCGATATCAGTATCATCACTTTATCATTGTCCTGGCAGGGAAAATAGTCTTGCAGCGAGGGGAAAAAAACACAGATACCAGAATTACTCTACACTGACGAGAATCTATTGAGCAGACTAACATATTTCCTCTGCAAAGGCTTTCAAAAATACAAGCACTGAACCCCACAGGCAATTTGTGGAGTTTAATTATTGAGATCATTCATTTAAAAATATAAAAAATAAATAAATAAAAATAAAAAATGCAGGTGTTGTACATGCTGAGATGTTTTTTTCTTCTTCTTCTTTTTTTTATTATTATTATTTTACCTGCTCTACTAAAATGCATTTAAGTTAAACCAAAACCAGAAAGTTGTGGAAGAACAACAAAAGGCCTAAAAATTGGTGCTTTAACTGGACAAGAGTCCAAATGCATCAGTAAATGAACCGCTTGGTTGTAGATCAATAAAATTAATGCTATTGGTCTTAACATTTGACATAAATGCAATGGGGAATTTATGCTGAGACATTATGTAGTGGCAAAGGATGTAGTTCACTAGTCCTCAAAAATCTGTTGACTTTAGGCCAAAGTTGGTCTGTGCCATGGAACAGTCAAAAATAGTGGCGCATTGTTAGCTTAGATTGTCCATTGCCACTTCAGATGTTCAGTATACAAGAGATTGCTTCAGCTCAATTCAATCAACTGTCCACTGCTGCTGCAAAATCAATGCCTCGATGCAATCAACTGGGTTTCGTATACCAGAAACCTAACGATACATGTTACTGTTTATGCCCGGAAAAAGAAAAAGAAGGCGATTTCTTTATTTACCATCCATAGCTGCACTGCCGCGGTATGAAATCAAAACCTGGAGATGTAGGAATTATTAATTCAGTGCAGTGCGCAACAGAATAGGGAAAATAACACCAAAAAAAAAAACATTGAAGAATAACTCAAACCCACTCGCACTCTTTTTTTCTGGCTCTCTGCGTTGGATACACTATAAACAGCCCCTTTGCCATAGCAACAGACTGACAACAACTTCACTTATGTTTCAGGACTCAACACCTAAAAACAAGCAAACATTTCCCACATAAAGAACGAACAGAACATTCAGTCCGTTACGGTTTTATGTTTTGGGGTTGTTTTTTTTATAACTGAACTAAAACAAAGAATTTTGCAGCACATCTACATGTTAACGTTGTCAAAGTCAAGCTAGCATAACTGACCATCTTTACTGGCAGGTGAAATGTCAATACCATAGGATCGTGTTTTCTTGTTGTAGTGTTGACAATTACACCATGTTCCAAATTATTATGCAAGTGATATTTTCTCAGATTTTCCTAAATGGTCGATACAAATGGTGGTCAGTATAATTTTCAGGTCATGAACTATTACAGTATAAATCAAATTTTACTGAACAAAGCTCCCAATGAGAACAGTATTTTTTTCAAAAATAACAACCTCACAATGCACTGTTCCAAATTATTATGCACCGCAGATTTTCTAAACATTTTATGGATTATAAAGAACTGCAAACGGTCATTCTTTGAATGTGCAGCTTTAAGTGGTCACATGTACTAAAATCAAAAGCTGTTTCAATGTAAAACATCTTAACAGACCCAGTTACATGTTAACATAGGACCTTCTTTAATATCACTGCACAATTCTTGCATCCATTGAACTTGTGAGTTTGTGGAAAGTTTCTGCTGAATTTCTTTGCAGGATGTCAGAAAATTCATAATGTGGAACATCCTTCTTTAATTGAGCTCACCAAACAAACTAATCAACCAGATCTCTGAAATTAATTATATTGATTCAAAGAGCCCTGAGACACAATACCATCTATGAATTTAATAGCACAACAAAAAAATAATCTATATGACACTTAAATCCAATTTGCATAATAATTTGGAACACAGTGTAATAGCAAAGTATAGTGTTCATTTTTCTTTCCTACATCACATGTATCTTTAAGTTTTAACGGGTTATGTTGACAACTTGACTGCTAAAACCAATGATAGTCATGGTCAACGAGCCGTTCTTTTGGGTCCCGTGTGCATGACATCACGTTACAATGTGTCTATAGAAAATGTCTGAATACTAAGCTGAACATGTCAGCATTATTTTGAAAGTCAAATTTGTGATCATGCACAGTTTTTTGACAAGCATTAGAGGAGTAAACAAGCGCTCGGGTTGTTTGACGTCTGTCGTGGCGGAGTCGGCTTCTGAAGCTTGGTTTCAGTGGAACAAATTCTGCTAGCATGATGGTGTGTTTGACCTGAAGGACAACTAATCCAAAGCAAATCTTTGGCCGAGAGAACAAGGCACTGCCTGGGACAGGTCTGACAGGTAAAAATGAACAATGTCTGAGCCGTGGTCCAGATACCAGCATGGTTCTTCGCACGTCTGATTAGGATATGATGAGCTGCTGCGCTAAAGCCGAGCTAATTTCAGGAAGAATAAGAAGGAATCACAGAATGTTGTCAGGCGTAATTAGTTGGTTATCGGTGACACTCGTGAAGCCAGAGCTACAGGGATCATATTTGCTTCAGTATTTCAAACAGAAAATGAACATAATAAACAAAATGTTATTACTCTTAGCAGAGTGATTTAGAAAAGACTTATTTACAGAAGTTGTTTGAAAAAAACACTGAAATGGAAAGCAACAAAGAGACGTGAGGAAGAAGGAGAGGATGTAATTATGGCAAAAACATGACATTTCTGTACTTGTGATGTGAAAGCAGCAGGCGATCAGAGACACTTCGCGGCGGTGGGTTGATGTTGGCTGTGGGCAAGAGTCGACAATAGACTGTTTCTGGTTGGAGTTCCAGCTCACTGTTCAGTAAAATCAATTTCCTCAATCTATAAGGGGTGGATTTATACAATCTGTGGGGCGGGGGACCCTTTCTGTCTGTGGCCTCATTCAGCTCCTTATTTATTTATTCAACTAAGCCAGAGAACATTTATATCTGCAATCAAACACCTGGGCGTACAAAGGCTGGTTAAAACACTAAGACTTAAAGGACCGCTGGCGTTTATATGTTCGATGAACTCGAACCTTTCAGCCTCCAGAAGCTAATTTTCCTGGAACCTTCTAGATTTTCTGACAGAAGGTTCAATTCTGTCAAAAACAGCAATTTCACTGAAATAACCGCAAAACTGTTATTAAATGGTGGTACTATCCATCCATCCATTTTCTGTACACCCTTGTCCCTTAGTGGGGTCAGGATGGCTGCTGGTGCCTATCTCCACCTAACGTTCCGGGCGAGAGGCGGGGTCACCCTGGACAGGTCACCACTCTGTCGCAGGGCAACACAGAGACACACACCCATACACTAACACCAAGAGAGAATTTAGAGAAGCCAATTAATCTGACAGTTGTGTTTTTGGACTGTGGGAGGAAGCCAGAGTACCCAGAGAGAGCCCACCATGCACAGGGAGAACATTCTGTTAACTTGAAATTAAATATCTGTCTTGCAGGAGGATCCCGACCAATTTTTACCTGTCAGACCTGTCCCAGGAATGTCTAATACTTAAATTTGTTAGTTTTGAATACCAAGTTTGTGCATCTGACTGTCCTTATTACGAAGCTTTAAGCTCTTTTGATTTTGTGCGTGTACAGTGTCTCGTGGAAGTTTTTGTACGTTTTAAACGCTCGACAGGCCCTTTAGGTTGATGTATTTATGAACCTAAAGGAGATGTTGTCACTAAATGTTTTTAAGGTTGTTACTGATTTTGAGAAGGAATCATCGGTCTGTAGATGTTTTGATCGAGGAACCTTTTTAGCTGATGTGTTCGTGACGGTGTTAGCTTTCTCAGTTTGGCTGTGAAACAAATGTTCTGTGAGCTCTGTAAGCTGCTGCCATTCTTGGTCGGGATTCTCCTGCAAGACAGATATTTAATTTCAACGAGATTTTGCTGGTTAAGTACAAGTTAACAGTAATAAAATGCACTTTGCGGCCACATTCTTGCGTGCAACCTGGTTGTTGAGTGATTGCTGAGCAGCAGCCAGGAAATGTCCCGGTGCTCCCGATGGTCATTCCATCCCTGAAACCAGGTCATAGAAACAGAATTTTTTATTTATTTATTTTTTATATATACTGTATATGGACCTCATAATAAAACCTTGCCCACCACTTAAAATCACACATGAATAAGTTAGTTCACTTAGTAAGTCACTAAACAACAATCCTCCAACTACTTCGTCGTCTCTTTCGCCAGTAGGAACATCCGGTTTTTGATCATTTGGCTTCTATGATGCAAACAAAGTGTTTCCATTGTGATTTCGTGAAACAAACCAATTTTGATTCGGCTAAAAAAAAAAACTAAAAAAAACCCACCTCATCCTGGGGCCAAAACTTTTTATTAAAAAAAATGAGAGTATTTTTTTTTATTGCCTGATTTCCATCAAGCAAATTGGAAACGCAGCTGCTGTCACTCTCTAAGACGTTTCTTTGGCTCTTGTGTGTTTGTGTGAGCTCCAGGTAATTTGGGGTCGATTGAACCGGTGGCAGCTGGTCAGCGTCTCCACAGAGAATCATAAAATCCTCCTGCTTTCTTTTATCATCCATGTTTAATTTTCGTTTTGTTTCATTTTGAATAACTCTAATGGTTGATTTTCCTATTCTGTTTTTACGATCTTTGAGCCACGACATGCACAACTGGGTGCTCATTTAATTCAAGTGTTAGTTTTGTTGCACTTTATTCTCAGTTCAGCAAACATGCACAAAAAAAAACTATTAAACACTGGCACACACACGCACACACACGCATTCCTCTCACTCAGATAAATAGATTTTACACAATATGACCTCATGCAGCACAACTGCATTATGATTCTCTGTGCCTACATTTTTGCTCTCAAATAAACATGTTTGTCTAAAAGTATGTAAGCTGCTTCCATTAATATGTGGTGGAGTCATACAGTACCTCAAAGAAGCATTGGTTTAAGGTTGTGCAGTCTTATGCAATATTAAAACTTATGCAGGATATTGCAGCGTTGTTGTTGTTTACATCTTCCCCATCCAACAATTTCATTTCAGTTCAACAATAGAGGTTAAAGGGCACAATCTATGTGTAAATCAATTAAATTTTTTTAATCCCTTTAAAAGTAGCATTACATCAGTTGCGAGTTAGTTTTTTTCTTTTTTAAATCACTTGCATTTAACACTTTAATACAAATATTGTCTAATCATCAAATTAACCTTAATTAGTCCCACCATGGGCTGCACAGTGGTGCAGTTGGTAGAGCTGTTGCCTTGTAGAAAGAAGGTTCTGGGTTCGATTCCCAGCCCAGGGTCTTTCTGCATGGAGTTTGCATGTTCTCCCTGTGCATGGTGGATTCTCTCCGGGTTCTCTGGCTTCCTCCCACAGTCCAAAAACACGACTGTCAGGTTAATTGGCGTCTCTAAATTCTCTCTTGGTGTTAGTGTATGGGTGTGTGTCTCTGTGTTGCCATGCGACAAACTGGTGACCTGTCCAGGGTGACCCCGCCTCTCGCCCGGAATGTTAGCTGGAGATGGGCACCAGCAGCCCTCCTGACCCCACTAAGGGACAAGGGTGAACAGAAAATGGATGGATGGATAGTGGTATTTAAACCACTATCTGAACAAGATATGGTGAACATTAGAGCAGGTTTGAAATGGAATTTTTTTTTGAGATTTTGCTAAAACTACAACATTTTTCAAAAGTAAAATGAGAGCAATTTCAGAAAATCCAATGACAAAACTACTCAAACTACAATTTTTAAAATTTATTTTAACACACAAACCCACTTAAACATTGCAGTGGAGGAATGTCAGCATTTCTACATGCTCTGCTGTCAGACTTTCTGGAGTCTTTTTGTAGCAATGATCCCTGCAGCTGAAAAGAGGCTCTCAGATGGAGTTGATGGTTCAGGGATTGATG